>VXBJ01006300.1:459176-503615 GCA_013400055.1 Nycticryphes semicollaris | reverse complement strand
TCAATGAGGCCCTGGGCAACCTGCTCTAGTTGGGGGTGTCCCTGCTGACTGCGAGGAGGCCGGAATAGATGATCTTTGAAGGTCCCTTCCAGCCCAGATGATTCTATGATTCTATGAAGTACATGAAATTCAATGATGGGGAATTTTGAACTGATAGGACACATTCTTCCTGCCTCACAACTGTCAGGTTTCTTGCATGAAGGTGATAACAGCATGGATAACAGCAATTATACCTAGAAAAGCTTAACATTAAATTATACCTAGAAATTATACCTAGAAAAGCTTAACATTAAACCAATCAACAACCCCCACAACCTCTCTCAAGAACACACACTAGCCCGTTTCTTCTCCTAGAGGAGTAGAAGAGACTTCTTGGTAGATTTCCCCCACAAGAGAAGCAGCTGACAGTGGAAGATCCCTGGAGTCACATGGACTACGTGACTGAGAGGGGCTGGTTATTATTCTTTTAAATACACTTGTTTCAGGCTCAGGCCCCTGCTTTCCCCTCCACGCTGTCGCTGTCTGAGGCCTTAGGGACTCAGATGCAACATTGCCATGGAAGGGGTTGCTGTGCTGGCAGTGGAGTATCTGTCTGGGGTGGTTTTTGTCTTAGTCACCAAATGATGCTACAGGAAACACCTTTGGTCCTTCAATCTGAACACTGAGAACCACCCATTTGGCCAAGACCCTGAGCAACCTGATATAGCTTCGGAGAAGGCTGCGCTACGAGTGGTAGGAGGTAGGGTAGAAAGAGCTTTAAAGGCCAGAAATAACTGCTATTCCCTCCCTTGTGTGTCCTCTTTTTCCTTCTTTCTTCCTGCCTCATTGGTGCTCAGGCCCAGAACGCTATTCAGAGCCTTGAAGGCCTTGAGGGGCTAGGACAGCTGACAACTCTGCACCTGCGTGACAACAAGCTTAAGACCCTGGATGGATTCTGTAGTAGCATGAAGTGCCTGCAGTACCTCAATCTACGGTGGGTCCTCCCTGCTCTGTGTTGGAACCAGAGACCCCTTCATCAGGCTGTACTTCCATTTAGATCTTTAGGATCTTCTGGTTTCTTTGGAAGTTGAAGACCTGATGGTGATGGGTTGATCTGTATCATCCTTAACCAGTGTTTAGCAGTCACCTGTCTAGGCGTATAACAGCCAGGGCTTTTCCTGGGCTTCTCAGGAAAGGTCTGCTTTTCCAGTCACTGCCATACGCCACCTCATACTTGTTATTCCTTGCCATAACTTCTTTGGATCCCTCTAAGCGTGTTCTCTGCATCCTGGGCACGACTGCAAGCGCCCTTTACTTCTTGGCATTTGCCATGCAGGGTGATAGTGATGCCACGCAATTCAGTGGACTGTTTGAGAACAGAGAAATCTGGAGGAGGTGCCCTTTTTGTCCCTCAATCTGGGCAGCTGTAGACAGATCTGGAGTTTAGATCACAGGCCTGTGGTCTAAGGTCTATGGTCTATCATGCTGCTAGGTTTTGCTTTGTCTGTCTTGTCAGCTTATTGTTCCAAAAGGACCTCACTACTTGCATGTGTCTCTCCTACTTTCCATCCTTCCTCTTCTTCAGGAACAATGGGATCAGTAGCATTCAGGAGGTGGGAAAACTACAGGTCCTCCCCATGCTGCAGACACTGGTACTGGTGGACAATCCATGCTGTGATGAACCCAATTACCGGCTGGAGGTCCTGGTCCTGCTACCACATCTGCAACGCCTCGACAAGGAGTTAGTTGAACAAGAGGAGCGGACAGAAGCAAATGAAATGTATCAGAAAAGGCAGGAAGAAGAGAAGGTGAGAACAGCATGGCAGTGGGAGGAGAGGGAAGTGGAGGAAAAGAGAGAGGATCAAACATGCTGACCAAGCCTCTCCTCCTCTAGATTACATGAGGAGAAGGCTAAGGGAGGTCAGTCCCAAGGGCAGAGGAGCCTGCAACAGGGGTTGGGCCTCGCAATCGTCTTGTGATGGCCACCATCGCAACCCTATGCCCACCCCTGACCCCACTGTCAGAATTGAGCAGTGAAAGGGGAAAAGAAGTCAGGCATGGAGTCATTTAACTTCTCCCTCTTTCTTTCTTCAGGAGACGGAAGAATTTCTCCAGGATGATGCAAATGAGTGACCGCTGGTTATAATACCTGTTCCCAGAGCCAGTCAGGATTCGGAGATGCCTTCACCCACATGTGCAGCTGGGGAAGTGAGAACTACAGGTATCAGAGCTACCTTCACCTCATTTTGCCTCTGGAGAAAAGAGGAGGGCTACCCACCCTGGTCCTGGAAGTTGCCCTGAGGTACTGCAGTGTTTTTGCAGTCACTGCACTCATCCGCTCTATCTCCAGTAGGCCCAAGAGGGAAAAGGGGAAAGGGGAGAGTTACAGGTTCTGTGGTTCAATTTATGACCCCTCAAAATCCTACAAGATTTTCTGATTTGAATAAAAATAATTAATGAGCCTGGAGTGACTGGAATTGTTTATCCTGCACACCCACTCCCATTCCCGGGCTCTCTCACCCTCGTCTGTCTGTGTGTATCCCCTGTCTGCCTCTCTCTCTTTCTCTCTCCATCCTCTACGTGCTGTTTGCAAAGCTTTGCTAAATCCTGACTCATCGCAGCTCTGGGTCACATGCTGCTGTCCCGGCCCTATCAGGGGCGTCTCCATCCTGCTGCTGCCGCCGCCGTTGGCTTAGAGGACACATCATCTCCCCTTGAGGTCTTGCATCCCTCCTCAGCTTCGTCCTCTCTCCTGTCTACCAGCACTTTCTCAATCTCTCGTTCACCCCTGCCCTAGGAAGGTAAGTGTCTCCCCACAGCCAGCTCCCCCCCCCCTCACCGCATGCATGTCTTCGCTCCCCACCTTGTGCCCTCCACACCCCACACGCACATTGGGGTCCCTGCGGGGAAGGACCATGGGGAGCAGCATTAAAAACTAAACTCCCCTCACTTCTTCCCCCTGCTCCTCCCACCTCTTTCTCCTCACCCCCCACCCCACCCCATCTCCCCAACCCTTCTNCGAAGCTCAGTTAAGGCACTGCTGAAGGGACAAGACCCCAGTCCCACAGCAGACACCCCCCACCCACCCCCCGCCCCAAGTCTCCCGAGGTGTTGACATAAGCACAGGCGCTCAGCCGGGTCCCAGGGAGAGGGGAGGGAGGAGAAGGAGGTGTTTTCGTATCTGCACAGCCCCACACCACAGAGGGGAGGGAGGAGGGCAGCGGGGAGGGAGAGGAGGTGACAGTCAAGCGAGCAATAGCTGCATCAGCCACGACACTGCAGCAGTGCGGGCTTCCTGGGAGCAGCGCCTAGCCCGGGGGAACGGCAGCAGCACCTGGGACCGGTGGTGGTGGCTGGGGGTGTGGGGGGGTAAAAGGTCTTCGCCATGCTGACCTGCCCAGCGGGGAGGGGGAAATGGCTGCAATGCGAACTCCAGCGAGACAGTGCCCTGGTGACACGCAGTGCCACGAAGCAGTGCCCACGGGAAGGCACTGCAGCAGTGCCAGTCTCCCCAGGTGCCCTGCCCAGCCTCCAGCCTGGCTCCCCTCTTCTCCTCACTGTGGTCTACAGGCTGCCAGCTATGGCTCTGTCCCAATCCCTTATCCTGGCTTATCCGCCTCTGACCTCCTTTCAGGACAGTGGAGCTGATGCCAGGGATTTCAGGGTGGTTCTTTGCGCTGCTCAAAGGAGGGCAAACACTTCAAAGGGGACACGGGGCAGCAACACAAGTGGAGAAAGGGACGTGAAGGACTAGAGAGGAGAAGAGAACAAGTGAATGATGGGGTGGGGCAGGCAAGGGTTGGATTTCGGCTTCGTCGGAGATGGCCCCAACAGGGGCAGGTGGATGTGGGCAGAGGGATGTGACCATGGGCAACGTGACCACGTTAAACAGAGAGGCACCGCAGCTGGCACGCCATCTTGCTGCCAAAGATCACTTTAAGGGGGTCCTGTTCCTCTCTTCCCCCATGGAGGCTGTTGGGGCATGGCCAGGGCACTGCTGCAAAGGAAGATCGCAGCCGTGCGGGCACGGCTCTGGAGGAAGTTCCCGCAGCGTGTGCCAGATGGCGTGAGGAGCCCTGCCAAAGCGGCTGATGGGGGATCCCAGCCCAGATGGACATGCTGGAGGCCCCTGCGTAGGCTCCAGAGAGTCCTGGTGTCATGGGCTGATATTCCCCAGTACGGGAAGCTCTTGCCGAAAACTTCAGAGCAGCTCAATCTCCTCACGCTTCTGCGATTTCCACCCACCCGAGACAACAGGGTCCAGACCATGGCTTCCCCCAGGCTGCTTCTTAGCTCCCCTCAGTGCTGTGATGTGCTATTTGCAGCACCCCCCACCTTGCTTCACAACTCCCCAAACCCTGTGTAGAGCCCCTGTGGTCACCATACCCCCGCCAAGTGCTATCATGGCTGGGGTCCTCATGGTTACCCGCCTCTCGGCCGCTGCACCGAGTTCTGCGTGGGGTTGAGGGAATGAATCATCTGTGGCAGCCGAGGGAGGAAAAGCTGCCAGTGGCGTGGGGTGACACACACCTCCCTGCTGCTCCCTCTCCGTAGGGGATGCAGCTCCCTGGCTTCACACGGCCCCACGGCCAGGGGAATAAGAAAAGGTGGGATTGGGAGGAGGGTGTGTGAACAAGTTGTTTTGGACCCCCTGGGGAGCCCTAAACTTCAGCTCTTTCCAACAGCCATCCTCACCCACCAGCCTGTTTTCCACTTCAGGTTTAACCGAAACGCCAGGTTTCCTCACCCGGCAGAGACTCCTCCCAGTCTTCTCCATCTCAGGGGAAGGTCCATGTCCCCCCCTTCCTTCAGAGCCCCTTCACCCACGTCTGAGGCACGGCGGCCTTCAGCAAGATGGCTCCCTGGGCTGCCGGGCCTCCGCCATGCTCTTGTCGCTTCAGCGCAGCCTGACCGGGTGGGGAGACGGGGGAGAGAGGAAGGCTGAGCTGGGTCCTCAGCTAGGGGGACGTGGTGGCCAGGGGTCTGTGAGAGCCAGGCTGGGGCAGCTTCCCCTGCTGCAGGCTGGAGAAGGGGCTGAGGGTTCCCATGGGCCGACTGCCCCCCCTGCTCTGCCGAGCTCTGCCCCAGGCAGCCGCCGCGTCGGGCTGGCTCCCTGCCCGCCACGCAGGGACACGGCGGCCATTCGCTGCCTGGCCCTGGCAGGGACCGTCCTCGCCTCCCAGCAAGGGGGAGGGAGACACCGGGATCCTGTGCCTTCTCCTTGGTGGCAGGGCTGGGGGCACCTGCTGGCTGTGCTGGATGATCCTTCCCTCTCTGCTGCCCGTGGTGCCGGAAGAGAGGGAAAGAGAGAGCTCACAGTTTGTCATCTGCAGTAAAGGGTCAGAAGAAATTCAACTGGATAACCAGTTCCTGGGCAAAATGTGGGTAGATTCTCACCATCTGAGTTTTAATAGGAATTTCTACATTTTCTTGAACCATTAGTTTTAGCTCCAGCTCCCAAGGCTGCTTTTTCTTGAGCTCCCTTCTCTCTGTTGGTGTCTTGTCTAGATATTAGAAGGGTGAGCACCACATCCAGGGGCCTCTCAGAACTGAACATGTCCTCTCCTCTTTTCTTCTCTCCTTTCCCCTCCTCTCCTCTCCTTTCCACAGACTCACCATGGCAGTTGAGAGGATCCATGCCCGTGAGATCCTGGACTCCCGTGGGAACCCCACCGTTGAGGTGGACCTGTACACACACAAAGGTATGTGGATGAGAAGATATGGAGAGGGACTCCTGCCCACCCTGGTGGAGCCTGGCACCGCATGGCAGCCTGGCACCCTCCACCGAGAGTGTGGAGGGTCTTCTCTGGTGAACCACTAGCCAGCAAGCCAGGGGAACAGGTAGAGACCAAAATTCTGCTTGTGTGTGAGCCAGAAGCTCAGCAACTCCACACACATGCTGGGCAAATCATGATGAGACAGCTGGCTGCCGTGCATGTGACTTGAGCCATGTGCCTGCTAGTAGCAGGGACAGAAAGGTTTGTTAACACATTTACCTTCTTGTCACATCGCAGCTGTGCTTTTAGTCCTGGGACGCAGTACAAGTTTGCAAACACATCCAGGGCCATGCTCATGAGGCAGGGTCTGTCCCCAAGATCTCTGTGTAGGCATGTACATGCACATCTGTCTCAACTGGAAGAGCTGCACCTTTAGGGCTCAAAGCAAGGTGGGCTGAGGGGTGAGGAGCAGTGAGGGGCCAGAACAGGCATCCAACCAGTCTCTTCCTTCTTCATCGAGGCAGAAACCCAGCCCCAGTCTGAGGGGGAGAAAGCCACTGGCAGCTGTGGGTCAGGCTGTCTCTGGAACCAGGAGGAGGGCTGAGGAGCCAGACTTCCACCTGCCATCCATAGTTCTGGGAACAGTGTGGACCTCTGGGTACTTGAGATCCAGGTTTTTCAGTCTGGAAGCACTGGATACATGTATTTCTGCCACACTGGTGCTCCACCTCCAAGACGTGCTTCACCTCCAAGACGTGCTTCACCTCCAAGAAGACCAGCCGTGAGCAGTCAGGCAGCGGGACCATCTGTTTGCACAAGTGGTTGCCACATCCTTTCCCATGAAAGCAAGACAGAAGCATGTGCATGAGAATTTTCCCTCCTTTTCACCCTCTGCTCATCTCACACCCATGTTTTGCTGTTTCCCAGGCATGTTTCGAGCAGCGGTCCCCAGCGGTGCGTCCACTGGTATCTACGAAGCGCTGGAGCTGCGAGACAATGACAAGTCGCGTTTCCTTGGAAAAGGTGGGGAGATGCCTGCTCCGCACCCCATCCCCGGGGCTGCCTGTGCATGGGGCTCTGCCAAAGGGTACCGCTCATCCACTGGTGTGACATGGATGTGTCCCAATGCCCTTAGGGAGACCACGGAGGCACAGACCTAGTGTAAAGTGAAAGATCAGGCCTCCATCTTCCCTTGCTGTCTCCCTCTCTCAGTCTCTCTATTGGTCCTCTTCCTCCCTCTTTCCACTCTCCTCTTTGCCTCACCTTCTCTCTCTCTCTCTCTCTCTCTTTCTCTGTCTTTTCCCTTCTTTAGGGGTCCTGCAGGCCGTGGATCATATCAACAGCACTGTCGCCCCAGCTCTCGTGGGCTCTGTAAGGATTTCTCTTTGTTCTCCCTTGTCCAACGCTTACTCTGGTCCGTCTCTGTCCCCCGATTTCTGTTTCTGCCTCTCTTCATCTCACTGGGTTAACAGACGTAGTGATGCTCTCTGTGAACCTAGGCACACCCCTCCTGCTCTCCATGCCTGTACGTGTCCACAGTGATCTTTTTTCTGGACGGAAAGGATTTAACGCTACCTGGTCCACTGCAGCATCTGTACCACCTAACTAGTCCCCCTCAATGCTCCCTGTAGAGAGCTCTCCCTCTTTCAGATGTGCTCCTCCTCAAGCACTGAGCCTCATCCACATGCCTGATGGCCTCACATCCTTCATCCCACCCAGCACTCATGGTGTGATGAGCAATGGCCATAACATGCAAGGTCTGGCAGCTCCCCCAGCGCAACCTTGTGGAGCGATGGTGTCACATCTACAACTCGTTTACACCTGAAGACCTTGGAGCCTGCTCTGAGTAGAGCTGAGCTGAAGCCACATATGCCATCCATGGCGGAGTCTGGCTGAGAACTTGGCTCTCCCCACCCCTGAAAAACACCCAGCCTGGTGAAGGGCTGCCTGTGTTGGGCTTAATCCTGTTCCCCACCTCGCTCCAAAGCACAGCTCTATCTAGTCCACATTTGCTTGCTTGGGGTTGAGCATGTACTGTTGTTCTGCCTAGCTTCTGTGTGGCCACAGCACCACAAAGCTCCTTGGAAGCTGCCAAAAGGCTGGGTAAATCCCCATGGGAGTCCTGTGTCCCCAGCAACGCGTGGTCTTGCCTGGGCTGCAGCTGATCCCTCTCTCCAGCGTGGGTACATCTACACTGCCCTGCAGCAACCATCATCGTGGTTACCTAACTTGACCAAGGCACTAATTTCCAGAGCTTTGTGTGTATATGTTCCCCCATGAGCTTAAAAGGTCCCTGTACACCCAGCTTCTCCATCAGCGCCTCCTTTCTCGCACACCAGAGCCAACAGCTCTTCTCAGCCTCCCCTCCTCAGGAGCTGTTTCTTTCTTGCAGGGCCTCTCTGTTGTGGATCAAGAGAAGATAGACAATCTGATGCTTGAGATGGACGGCACAGAGAACAAATGTAATTCATTCCTCTTTTTGGTTTTTTGACCTGGGAAGTAAAGAGCGTGGGAGGCTGCAGGGCTGGTGCAGGGGGTGAGCCCACGACTGGGCTTGCAAGGGTACCCGCTGAGCAGGAGGTTGCTACTTGAGAAGCCTAACTCCTTGGTTTTGCCCACCAGCCAAGTTTGGTGCCAATGCCATCCTGGGAGTTTCGCTGGCCGTGTGCAAGGCGGGAGCTGCAGAGAAGGATGTCCCCCTGTACCGGCACATTGCTGACCTGGCTGGCAACTCCGATCTCATCCTTCCCGTGCCAGTAAGATTCCCCATCCTTGACATCCACCTTCAGAAACTCCAAAAGAAACTTCAAAGGCTGTGTTGGGAGGTAGAGAAGGGAGGAATATAGGACCCAAACATCAGCTGAGTGCACTGCACTCATCAAGGAAGCAAACCAAGGTTTGTCAGGTTTCAATATAGAAAAGAGGGGTCTGAGGAGGATACAGCAGAGGTTGCGGTGGGGGCTGACTGAGGCTCTCACCCTTAGCACAAGAATCAGAGGGCATCACATGAACCCTCTGTGACACAGTACAAAGCAAGGGCATGTGGGTCTTCACACCAGTGGTAGCTGCCTTCACAAGCCTTCACAAAAGGTGTTGCAGGTGCTAAAATTTTCTCTGAGTCAAGGAGAAAGGTCCTGGAAGAGAGATTGATATAGCATTGCTGATAAATACATACAGATAAACACAGCACGGCTAAACACATATAGCTAAGGAGATCTCTGAGAGAGAATCAGGTGGGAAAGTCTTCTCAAACCATTTGCATCGACCCACTGTTGGAAGGAAGACCCTAGGGTTATGCCTTTGGTCAGATGCATTGTAGCTGATAGGTTACCCTGTGGGATGTGGCATGAATGGGCACGGTGACTTATCGAGAACCTCCTCTAGGTGGTGCCAAGACTGGTTCCTTCAGCTCTGATTCTGTTACGGACTCTTCCAGGCTTTCAACGTGATCAATGGAGGTTCCCATGCAGGCAACAAACTGGCCATGCAGGAGTTCATGATCCTGCCTGTGGGAGCTGAAAGCTTCCGTGATGCCATGCGCATTGGGGCTGAAGTCTATCACAACCTCAAGAGTGTCATCAAGGAGAAGTACGGCAAAGACGCTACCAATGTGGGTGATGAGGGAGGCTTTGCCCCCAACATCCTGGAAAACAGTGAAGGTAAGAGCCCTGCAGAGATGGGGTACCCCTGTCTGCAATGCTGTGGATTCCAACATTTAGTTCAAAATATGATGCCTCAGTGTCATTGTCCTCCTTCGTTAGGGAATGATTTCTAAGCTCCTTCTCCTTGGGGTGGCCTTGATCTGTCACAACCTCTCCATACAAACCTTTCACCTTTTCCAAGCCTCTCCCACAACTTTTCACTGAGCTGTAGACTGCATTTTAATTCCTCCTTGTCCTTTTGGATACGGCCTCTACAGTTCCTTGGCAAGATTTTCTTGCACTCTACACTCCTTTCTACCTCTCCATCCCACCATCAGACTCTCATGTTCTCAGGACCCTCCCAGGAGAAGTTCCCACTAAAAGTCACAGCTCTCTGCATAGGCTGACTCTCATGACTACCTTTCCTTCTCCCAGCTCTGGAGCTCCTCAAGGAAGCTATTGACAAGGCGGGATACACAGATAAGATTGTCATTGGTATGGATGTGGCAGCCTCCGAGTTCTACCGCGACGGCAAATATGACCTGGACTTCAAGTCCCCAGATGACCCAAGCCGCTACATTTCTGCGGATGAGCTGGGCGACCTCTACCAAAGCTTTGTACGGGATTATCCAGGTGAGCTGCTTTGCTTGGCAGTAGGGAATCAGCACTGGTGTTGCATACTTAACAGGTACATCCTCTCTAGTTTTGGGGTGGGAAAGGAAGCAGCTTTCACTCACGTCTCCTCTGTTGTCCCTTCAGTGGTCTCCATCGAGGATCCCTTTGACCAAGATGACTGGGAGGCCTGGTCCAAGTTCACGGCCAATGTGGGGATTCAGATAGTGGGAGACGACCTGACAGTGACAAACCCCAAGCGCATCGAGCGAGCTGTTGAAGAGAAGGCCTGCAACTGCCTCCTGCTCAAAGTCAACCAGATTGGATCCGTCACGGAGGCCATCCAAGCGTAAGTCCAGCCCACTGCCCTTGCTGTCATGTGAAAGGGTTGGTAATGAACCACAGCAGGGTGTCACGCTATCCATCGGATGAACAGACTTTTGTCTCTACCAGAGTGTAGGATGGTAGAAGAGGGTGCCTGCATTTCACCCTGTGCAGGTGGTGGTTATAGGAGTGGGAGCTAATGATTGCATTTCTCGATCCTTGCAGCTGCAAGTTGGCCCAGGAGAATGGCTGGGGTGTGATGGTGAGCCACCGATCTGGGGAGACTGAGGACACCTTCATTGCTGACCTGGTTGTAGGACTGTGCACTGGGCAGGTAGGTGAGACCCAGGCCATGCACAGGCCTGGAGGAAAGCAAAGGGGTGTGAAGACAGAATGCCCTGCCCTGTCATGGGAAACTGGTGCAAGTCATAACAGTGTCTTACAGTGTTTGTTTTGGGGAATGCTTTACAGATAAAGACGGGTGCTCCCTGCAGGTCTGAACGTCTGGCTAAATACAACCAGCTGATGAGGTAAGCTGATAAGGCTCCAGGGATGGAAACACAGAAGAGAGAACGGGGGAGTGACTAACTGGGGTGGGAGAAGCTGGAAGCCTAAGGGTGGATGGAACTTGTGGGGGACACGTTCTGAAGATGGGGCGCAGAGATGACAGTAGGATCCCAGGGAGATCTCTGGAGCAGACTCCCTCCCTCCTCTGTGGCTTGAGGGTGCAACCCCACAGGCACAGCAGCTGGCGGGAGCTGAGCTCCTCTGGCCCATGGCAGCTCCCTGGCCGATGCACTGCCTCTCTGGTGCCCTGGTGCCTCTGATGCTCCCTCACAGCAAGGGCTTGATGTGTGTTGTCTCTCTCCTGCAGGATTGAGGAAGAGCTTGGTGATGAAGCACGCTTTGCCGGACACAACTTTCGCAACCCAAGTGTTCTTTGAACATTGTTCCCAGAGAACAGCCACCCTGCTGCTCTTTCCCACCTCACAGACTCTGAAGCCCCCTTCCCTTCACTGCTCCCTTTTTTGCTCTTTCTCCCCCCTCTGCCACCCAGTTCCTTCTCACCTCCAACCCCCTCGAGTTCAGGTGTCCCCGGCTAGTTGTACCCAGGTGAAGGATGAGAGAGAGGCCTACACCCTGTCCCTTGCTTTGGGGTCATAAGCATTTCTGGATCTAGGCATTGTGTGTCTTTTTGGGTTGTTTTGGGGTTTTTTTTGTGTGCAGGGCCGCGTCTGAGCCACTCTGTTCACTCTGTGTTAGACCACGGGAGCATGCTGCCCAGTGTGTGTCCCTTGTCCGCCGAAGCACGTGCGGTGAACGTACGTGCATCGGCTGGTGTGTTTGGACAAGCATCGCAACTGTAGCTGTGTTTGGACGAGTGTCGCCAGCGGCTCGCTCTCGTTGTGCATGTGTGTAGGTGTACGTGTACCGGCCTACGGCATCCTTGTTCCCCAGGCGTGTGGTTGCACCGAGCCGTGGCGGGGGGGAACCCGAGTGTCCCCTCCTTCCACCCCCGAGTGCTGTGCTGTGTTGGGCTGTGCTTGCCAGCAGCTTAGCGTTGACGTGCACTGCTGTCCCTCACTGGGTGTGCGTGTGTGTGCGTGCTGTCTGTCTCCGGGTCAGCACATAGTACTGTGGGGCGATATATTAAAACACATCCGTAAACAAACCCATGCCCTCATTTGCTTCTTGTGACCTTTTTCTCTCTGTTTCCTTCCCTCTTGCACTCCTCCACCCTCTCCTCTGCCCACAATGTCTGCTTCACCTTCTGGACAGCCCACGCTCAGCTGAGCAACAGACAAACTACAGATCCCTAAACTCGATTAAAATGTATTTCACACCTGAGTCGCCTGGTTTGGCCTCATGTTTCTCTCTATACACCAGTGTTTGGGAAATGGGGACATTTTGCCATCAAAGCAGGAGAGGCTCGCACAGAAAGGTGAGCAAAACAAGAAGAGGGGACTGGAAAGAGAAAGAAAAGGCCCAAGTAACCCCCACCTCCTTCCACAGCCTTGTCCCACAGCCGGACCGCTCTGGGAAATGCCAAAGGGGAAGGCAGGTGGGAGGATGGGAATAGCCCTTATCCTCTCCACCAAACCGCGCTGCATGAAGATCTGCTCTGCAGGGATCTTAATCGCTCTCTCTGCTGATGTAAAGACCTCAGGGTGGGCCACAGGCCAGCTGCCCACTGGACTCAGCTGACTGTGAACTGGAACTGTAAGCCTTTGGAGAGAAAAAGCCGATCCTTCTGCCCTGGAAGGAGCGGTGGATGGAAGGGTGGGTGGGATGTCAGTCTCCCTCAGTTCCATCTCGTTTCACAGGGGCAACTGTACACGGGGAAAGCAGCCCGTGCTCCAGCCAGTGCCCCAGCAGGCTGAGTGCCAGCAAACCCCAGCGCCTGCTCAACGGCCTTATTCTGGACAGACTCCAATGAAGGCGGGAGGCTGGGGGGTGGCAGTGTGAGAAATCCAACCCAAGCTATGATGGAGAATAAACAACAAAACCACTTCGCCCGCCGTTACCGGTTCGTGTCAAGAAGCCCTTCTATGTTCTTGGGCGCACTCTGGTCCTGCAGACCTCCTGCCCCACTTCACTGCAGAAAGTTTCCAGGCCGAAGCCACACCACGATGAGTGAGGACAACGGTAAAGACTGAGGTTGCTCAGCAAGTCCCAGCCCCCCTTGGCTGTGGCCTGATGCAGCCTTTAAAATCGAGAGACAACACTTTATTGGCATTCTTTCTCGAATGGCACAGAAAAGGGGAGTCAGTCCAAGAAGAGGAAACAAAGGCCCAGAAGAGAAAAGAGGGTGGGAGGGAGAATGCAAGGCTAGAGAGACAGGATTGGTTTCTAGGGGATCGCTAGCGAACACAGAACAGATCTTGGTGGTAATGAATAGCTTGTGTCCTCGCTGCGGGCCACCTCTCCCCTGTGCTAAGGCCAGCTCCACACCTCATGCCCACCGGGGAACAACCCCACGCAAACCCCAGAGGTGCTGGGAGGCACACAGAGGCCGCCGCTTGCCACCGTGCCGAGGATCGGCGACAAAGGAGGATGCTCCTGCAGCCGGGCGGCGGGGCGAGCTGCTGGACGCCCACCCCCGGGGGAGGCAGCGGGAGACCGGCGCCGCCAGCCCGGGCTGGCAGCCCGAGCAAGGAGAAGGGGACGAGGGACGGGGAGGGGACGGAGGGGGGGGATGCGGATCGGCGGGGACCCCGGGCAGGGCGGCAGAACTGCGGCTGCCTTCTGGGAGCTGTAGTGCGGTCGCGGAACGGGGAACGCTCCATTTTCCCTGCCGGAGCCCCCTCCCCTCCCGCGGCACCGGAGACGGGCGGGAAAGAAAGGTGCGGGTTGTCCCCTACAGCGATCTCCTTGCGGTCACACCGCCCACAAAATCAAGCCAGCGGTTGGGTTTGGGGTCGGTTGGTTTGGTTTTGGTCTGTTGTTTTTTGTTTAGTTGGGTTTTTGGGTTTTTTGTGAAGGAAAGTGTGTTTTGTGCGTGAGGCCCAGGGAGCCTGCTGGCTTTTCCAGTTGCACACCTAACTGGTCTTTTCCTTTGTTTTAGATACTGGGCATTTTGCAATGGGAAATTGAAGTACCCACGGTCATCTGAGTTGCCCATTTAAATGCAGCAACACTCTTAACAGCAGGGAACCGCTATATATGCCCCTGAGGTTGTGGGAAGAATTTGTTAGCGAAGAATATTTGTCAGCGAAGGGTCCGGTGAGGGACTGCCACGTTCCTGTGCCACAGAAGATGCGTGAAGAGCGCCAAGGTGATGCGAATGCGTTGCGCCCATAGCAGTGCCTCACCTTGGTGCCTTTTCTAAATCCAAAGAGTCTGTCATCGGTGGCACAATGTGTATAATAAGAAATATATGACCCTGGAATGCGTTCTCGGGTCACTGCAAGTATTTATCCTTAGCCTGTGCCCCATAAGATAGATGCTGCTTTCTTGTTGCCTCAGTGGCAGAGATTTGGTTCTAATTTCTTTGTGACAGAAATGCTCAAACGCTTTGCTCTTCCTTCCCACACCTGGGGACTCCTGTTGCATTAGGCTGGCGTTTCCATCAGCTCGCTGGGCTACAAAATGTGGATCCCACCCGAGTACGGGGCACAGCACCGAGATGGGGTGGAGACCTGACCACTGTCTGTGAAGGCAAACATTTGTTGGACTGGTTTTAATGCTCAAATCATACTCTATTTAGATGACGTTTTCAGAGCAATGTTGAGCTGTTAAAGGGGTAAAAGTAAGCACGAGCCACCTCCTCCTTCCTCCTCCTCCCCTCCCCACCCCAGCACCTGAAGCCTGCAGAACTGTTCCTTCGTTTCTAAATAGGTGTGTGTGGCCATAAAGGAGCTGGAAGGGGAGACGATGCTACTGAACTGGGCTTGTTGTAGAGTGCACAGGGAAGCCTTAATGATGAAGAACCACTGAATGTCTCTAATGTCTTTTTGTTTCCCTCAAGAACGACGAGGTGGTATTCAGCCCTGGGAAACCAACATCTTTTAACACAGGAGGCCATGAGAGACACTCTTCTCCTTAACATCTGACGAGAGGTCCAGAAATTTGGGTGCTGGGTTTTTCCTGTAAGGTGCTGGCCACCCTATTCTAATGAAGAAGAGCATGAGGTTCTGTTGCTCGAAGGCTGAATGTGGACAGGCTGTCAGGAGGACATTATGAAGCTCACTCTCTGAATGAAGAACAGCTTGCAAGAGCATCAAATGCCTCAGTGTGGAAGCAGCCATAACTGTGTGCTGTGCCCTGTACAGGGGAGATAAAACACCCCTGTAATTGATGCGGGTGCCACAGTTTTGGCTAAACTGTGTGTATCTTTGGGGTCTCTGCTGACACAGTGCACATCCTCCGTGCCTCAGAAATCAGCCCTGCAGCTAGGACACACTGGCACATCTAGAAGACAACTGAACTGGGGTGATGGGTAAGATTACCACCCTTGCTCCATTTCTAGGAGCTGCCAGAGTGGCATATGAATGAACCTCCACAAGTAATACCTCCCTGAGCTGCAGCCCAGGCCCAATTGGCTTGATTAAATGGTAAACTAAAGCAACTCATTGTTTCATTACCAGCCACTGAGCCAGCTCAGCCATGGGGACAGCCATTGCTGGGAGACTGGTGAGACTGGGCAAGGAGGCTTATCACCTTCTCAGTGTTTCATTTACCAACAAACACCAGTTTGCAGGTATTATTTGTCAGAGTTTGAGAGAACAAGCCAGGAGAAGCCATCTTGAGTGGCGCTGGCTGGGTTCTGGCTTGGAGAAAGATGTTCCCCAGGCCAAGCACAGGCTAGAGGGCTTGCTTGATTATTCTTTAAACACGGAGACTGCTTCGTGCTGTGTGTCTGCACGGTCAAAGAGGGAAACGGGACTCCGTGTATTTTTAGAATCAGAGTTTCATAGGAAGACTGAGCTGGGAAGGCATGTCTGGAGGCCTCCACTCCAAACTCCTGCTCACAGCAGGGCTAGCCCCAGAGCTAGATCAGGCTGCTAAGGGCCTTGATCAGATGCTTTCCGAACATTTCCAAAGGGGAAGTTCCCCAGCCCCTCTGGGCACCTGTGCCAGTGCTGAGCCACCCTCAGGAAGGAGGTTTTCCCTTTATCTAGTCAGAATTTCCCTTGATGCAAATTTTATGACCATTTCACTGTGCTTCTGTCAGAGGAGCTTGGCTCTGACTTCTCTGTAAATCCCCCCCAAAAAAACCCAAAACAACCAAATCACCCAAAAGCTGAAGAGAGTAATTAGCTCCCCCCTAACCTTTCTCTACTTCAGGCTGAAAGAATCAGCTCCTTGAGCCCCTTGCATGCCATGGGCTCTCACACCTTAACTCTCCCATGTTTCCCTCCCTTCAAGACTCTGTCTGGTTTATCAGTGTCTCTCTTGTGCTGTATTTCCATAATAAGGCTACATCCCAGCCAAGGCCTCTCATTTCACACGATACTGTTTGTCTCCTGGCAGAACTGGAAAGCAGTGGGATGCTGCAGCTGGAGAGACCTCAGGAGGTGGTGTGTCCCATTTCCCCGCTCCAAGGGAGGAGCCAGCTCTACCCCAGCAAGCTTGGTATGTGCTCGCTGAGGCTCCTAGCTATCTCAGACTCCCCAGGTCATCTATCCATTCTGAAAAGACACAGCTAATAGTGCTGTATCTCCTATCTGTCTGAGGTCTTCAACTTGTTGATTTCAAAGGTGAGATAATTTCATTTCCCACGTTCTGCAGCCAGTCCAACCTGGTCTCTCTGCATGAGCGCACACGACCACTTGTTTTTCTCTTCCCTGTTTTCTGCTTACACTAACTGTCCTGGACAAAAGTATGGTTTTACCTAGCAGCAATTTGGCCAGGAAGATTTCCTAGCAGAGAAGGAGAAACTATTTCTCACCTTTGGGAAGGCTGACAATACCCATGGGGACACTCCTCACAGCCCCTCAGGAAGCTTCCTGGTCACATCCCTCACAGCCTGTCCTCAGCCAGCCATTGTCCCAGAAAAGGTCCTGACCAGCTGCACTTGTCTTCAATCACTCATTGTTTTTCGTCCCACTGGCCAAAAACATCAGCTTTACTAGTGGAGATGCTGGTTTTTGTCCAGAAGTAAACCCTCAGAAGTCAGGATTACACAAATACAAATTGTTCCCTTCCCCCCTGGTCCTGCTTCTCTTTTGAATCACCTCCCATGTGTTTTCATAAACTAAGACCACAGGCTTTACAGGAGACAAGCTGGCTTCTTGAAGTAATGCTAAACCCAGGTAAGATTTTCATAAGGCATTGGGGTGTCTGCTTCTTCTCTTATGAAAAAGAAAAAAAAAGTGACACTAAAATCTTGCTAATAAATTTAACATTTGTTTCAGCCACATTTTTGAACTCAAGCAACTGAGGGTGTTATGGGAGATGACATGAAAGCCACTCGGGGCTTGACTTTGTGGTTAAATAAACTTGGGTGTCACAAGTTACAGATCCTGAAGACCCTGGGACTTAGGGGTCCAGCCTTCCACTGTAGCTTTCACAGAGGCTTTTCCCCAAATCCCAAACCTCAGGGATCTGGGTGTTTTGTTTACAATCCAGAAAACGGATTTTGACAAGATCTTCCTCCTTCATAAATCATCACTTTGGCCTCTAAGGATCACACTTATTATGAGCTTGGGATGCCAGGCTGTCAACTCCTAAGGTAACAGTTCGAGGCAGCCATGACAACTGCAAGCACTACTACCTCAACAGCAATACTAATATTCTCTCTTGTTTTCTGGGGCTCAGCTCGGTGAGGCACTTTGTGAGGCAGAGAATACTTACCTCTGTGCTTGGGGATCAACAGCGTCTTCTCTTCAATGTAGCACCTCTGCAAAACAACATTCTGAGATGTTTCAGGCTGACCACCCAAAACCAGTGGGCATTTTTGCAAATCTTAGGCAGAGCTTTTCCAATCTCCCCCCTCCCCCCCACCACCACCCACCGCTCCACGTGTGGAAACCAGAAAGTCCTGGGGAACAATAGCACCCCAGGATTACTGCTGACAGGGCGGAGGCTCTCGGCAAGGGTCAAGACAAAGAGGTAGGTTGGGGAAAAGGGTGGATGAAAGAATGAATGAAGGCTGGAGACATGAGACATGCTTCTGTTGTGCAATGGGGTGCTGTGTGCCAGCAGGGCTGGCTCTGGAACGAGAGGCACCAAGAGCCATGCTGGATCCAGGGTTAATAGGGAGGCCCCGAAATGGTACAGTAACCACTGGGAAGAGGGTGTGGAACAAACACATTGGGAGCCATCGGCTTGCAAGGGTGATGCAGGGACATGATTATTAATGTTTTTAAAGTGTTCGGGTGATTAGCACTACAGAAAAATCTACAAGGAGATGAATGCATCTGTACCCAGTGCCGAGTTTGGATGCCGTACAGTAAATAGCACTTGGAGCCATGTAACGGACAATAAGAATTACTGAGTAAAACCCTGTGGAGAGCACACCATCCAGCCTGCTCCCTGAAAGGTCCTGCCGAGGAAATATTTTATGATTATACTTAAAAGGCTATCAGAGTGCGATACAAGGACATGTCTATACGCATACCAAGTCTCTCTTATTTAAATGTGCAGACAGACGTGCCTGCCTCCGTACCCTGCAGCCTGGGTTGTGCTTGTACCGCCAGCCTTAGTTTCCGAATCCAAAATGGTCAGGAAGGGCAGCGTTTGGTCACTTGTGGCTTCTCTCGGGCCCAGGTTTCCCAGTTCCTGCTGGCTGTACCCCCAAAACTGCCAGGGGGTAGCCGGAGGAGACCCTCACACTGATTTACCAGGTAACAGAACCAACCGCCTCCCCCCCTTCCCCATTCCCCGAAAGCCTTTCTTCCACGGCAACTTTTCCAAAATGGCCATGAACTTTGCAACAGCGAAAGGAGAAGCAGCCGCTTTTCTAACCGCTCCCCCGCACCGCACCGCACCGGGCCGAGGCCGCGCTCGGGGACCGGCCGCAGCGCTCGGGCAGGCTTCGGTCCCCAGCCCTGCCCCGGGCCGGTGCGAAGCCGCGCATCCGCCTGCTCGCTGGAGGAGGCGCAGAAGCGGTTCTAGGGGTAGAATTTCATTAAAACACAGCTTTACTAAACCCAAACAGGACCGTGCTGGGTGGCTCTCGCTTCTCACCCGGGTGAAGCTGCTCCCGAGGAGCCTACAGCAGCAGCAGCTCCGTGAGGCGGCCCCTGGGCCACAGCAGCCCCCACTGCCCGGCCTCCGCCTGCCCCGCACTGCGGTCCGGGGAACCGGGGCCGGCGGAGTCCCGGCTGCCAAACCCGCACATGTGCTGTACTACGTTTCACCTGGGTGTAACACGGGTAAGATGGTATTTCCAGTCCTCGTGGGTCTATTGTGCTGCTTTCTTCACGTTTGGAAATTGCTTTGATGCAATTTAATGCGTGTTAGGATAAAAGGAAGCAAATTGTCCTTTGACATAGTGGATTTTTTGTGCTATGGTGCAAACTGCATTACAGAAAGGGAAATTCTGCTGACCTGTCGAGAAGATGAGGAGCAACAGTAGATATAAACCCTTATTTCTCTCGGAGTGGCTTAACACAGAGTATTGCTACAGGGGCAAGCACAGTTGAGAGCTACAGCTCGGTAATAACAGCCTTATAATAGAAATGCCTGTAGCGTTCTTTTAAAACAGCTACAGTGCACTTCTGATTCCAGGCAAATTTTGATTATAATATTATGATGTGCTGTAAAGCAGCTGCGTTCTGCTGGGGTTCATTGTCAAGCAGTTCACAACTACACTGACCACAAACTGGGGGGAAAATTGTGTTAGTACAAGCAGTTCTTTTTCTGTTTTGCTCTCCCTTTAACACTGCTGGAAAGGACTGGGGACATTAGTATTCTGATGAAGAGAGGCTGTGACAAAGACCATGACTACGGGGCCTCCTGACTCCTCTGTGATGCTGCCAGTGATGTAGAGGGGGCTGACTCCAATTGCACCATTTTCGAACGGCCCTGCCATGGTACGGGGAGGACAAACAGACAGGCCATTCATGAGGGGGCAGAATGTCTGCAGTTCTGCAGTGGTAGCTCCAGGCTTTGTAAGGAAGAATGATAACAGGTGAGCAAATACTTATCTTCATGCAGGGATTGCAGACACTCGTGTGCCAGTTTGTACAGTGTTTTTACAAAAGGACAATCTATACACAAATGTGATCCTGTCTTATCTTCTGGCTGCATGTGTTTTGCTGGCAGGATTTGGGAACCTCATGCAGGATGTGCTGTGGTGCTTCAGTCAAGTGAAAGGAACTATAGATATTGGGGTGACAGAAGGTGAGTTTATTTTTCCTTTTGTTGCTGTCATCAGAAACTTGATTGTCCTGTACACCTTGCTGTATCGGTGAGCAGGGGGTGGTTGCATGTTGTTGGAAACTGCTGGCAAAGGGCTGAGTTACACTCTTCTCATTTCTGCCTTCATTAAGTGCTTATACATTTGAACGAGATGGGTCTCTAAAATTAGCTATTGATCCAGAAAATTCAGTTGAAGGCACTATGGCTTAATCCCATGAATAGTCTTTGAAATAGATTTCCTTTTGGTTTTCAGCTGTTGTGTACAGTATTACAGGGAATTATGAGACAGACTCTCCCACTAAAACTTCCTTTACTGGAATCAGTTGGATTCTGGTTTTGGGTAAGATAACTTAGTGCTCGTTCTTGAATCTGGAGTTGAAATAAATTGCAGTGCCTACACTTTACAGACATGTATCTTTGGGGGAGGGGTCCGTGCAGGCAGCTGGGGGATTGAGGGGTGCAAAACATCCCCTCTCACACTTGGTGCTTTCAGGATGATTTGTGCTCCTCAATCACTTGGGCATGTCTCTCTCTGCAAGCACATCTGTCTGGCCTTTAGCCAATATGTGGACTGCAAAACATGGACAAGTGAAAAGAAATAACTACATTTACTTTTCCTGACTTTAAAGTTGAATTTATTAATTCAGTTCTGTTCCTCCAATGCTTGTTGTGGTTTAAACTTCTTACTGGGCATTTTCCTACATTTTCTTATTCTCTTCACACTTCATCTTCTTTTCTTTTACTGCATTGTTCAGTAATCCATTCATTTATTTCTTCTTCCATTTCAGTTTATTCCCGTTCAGTTTATTCACGTCTCTCTTTTCTTAACCCTCCCAGTGCAGGCAGTGGGTTTGTGCTGTAGGGAGGCCCAGTAAACAGTGGTGAAATCCTGTCTTTCTGTGCACAGAGCAGCTGATGCGTGTCACTGCAGTGACCTTTACATTTGCCTGTCAGTGCCTGTCGTGGCTTGTTTGGTGCAGCAGAGGACAGGAGCCACGTTCTCTGGGGTGGCCCAGCAGCCTGGCCCCGCAATGGACACCCCACTGTCTGGAACAGAGACAGCGTGCAGGGTGCTGCCCATCGAGACTTGCTTGCCCTGGCAGAACTGTGCCCATGTTTTCTGACTGAAATCAGAGCACAGACACTACTAGTGTTTACTATTTCATCCCTCCACCTCAGTGGTTGTGGACTCGAGAATAGTGCTGGGGAAAGGGCTTGCCAACGCGTGCAGCAGTGCCTGGGGAAGGGTTGCTCCAAGTGCAGCTTCTCACAGCTCCATGTGTGGATAGTAACATCCTAAATGCAGCAACTGAACAGGCCTATTAGATATATTTCTTCTAGTTTGTTGTATTTATTTCCTGAAGTGCGATGCTGTCTGGAAAAGTGCAGTCTGGTGAGAGTGAGGACGGAGTCAGCCCAGGACTCTGACATGGAGCTCTGCCTTCTCTTGGTGACAGAGCACTTCGGTGGCACTGCTCTGTGACGTTGCTTTTGCACAGAGGGTTTCATTTAGTCTGTAACCCCTTGGGACTACTGTGGGACACAAAACTGAGGAGAATGAATTATGTGTCATAAATGTGTCTATATCACAGATGCCTCCCCTTCACGAGAAGTTTATCTGTAACCTGTTAACTTTACGCTGGTCTTTGTAGGACATTCCTGACCTTCTGAACTCTTGGTAACATCCAAGCATTCTGGATTTACAAAATGTCATTGAATTAGTTACTGGAATACCTGCAGCTGTGTATGACCAGTTGAATGGAGGCATTACTATTATGTTTACACTGTTCTGCATCTGGAATGTAGAAGAGCTCCGAGTGAATGAGCTCTCTTAAGCATGGATGGGAGGCCCAGGACATCTTCCAGGTGTTCAAACGTGCCCGTTTCAATGTTGAATATGCAGTAAGTGATATGTCTGATGGCTGTTGTGGTGCCGCAGAGCTTTGAACTATATTTCACTACTACTAACAGGAAACAAGTGTTAGAGATCTTGCCTTATTTTGATATATTGATGATTAGCAGTCCGGTGTAGAAACCAGATTTATGCTAATCTAAGAGATGGAATTCCCTCTTGAGCCTCGAGATCCAGTGTCTAGACCTGCTGTGGTGGTGGGAAGCTGCTCAGTGGCAGCTGAGGGCACGTCACCAGGGAGGGTCAGGCAGCGGCTGCGGAGGTTCATGGGGGATGGGTGACCCTACAAGGTTTGGGGTGGCTGTGGGCTCTAGAGGAGGGATGCAGGCACTTGGCATTCAAACCTTGGTTGTATTACATTAGTTAGGTGTAAAGCATATGGGTAATAAAGTTACCAAACGGAGTACAACAATCCTCCATTATGGATAATAAAGTTACCAAATGGAGTAAAACAATCCTCCATTATCACGGAAATATTAACAGCTAAATCAAAATGGTCTTAAATGTTCTGCCCGGTGCCTGGAATATTTTGCAGTTGGAACATCAGCAGATGCCAGCAAGCTGCACGACCAACAGCATCTTCCCTGTTAGGAAAGCAGTAACTGAGCTGCTGTGATCATTAGAGAGACGTGATTGCAGTTTTCATGTCTGTGATGTGGTTTCATTAGGCATGCGGCACCTAACTTCCCTGTGTAATTTCCAGTGGAGATGACATTAATCGCTTTCTCAGGTAAATCTGCAGGTAGTCTCTGGGTGCAGTTAAGGAGTGGTGTTCGCTTCGGAGACAGGCATTTGCGTTTCCAGGCTAGTACCTGAAATAATCTCATCGGGTGAGTCACACATGAACAAATAAAGTGACTTTCCATGAAAACTGCTTTATAAAATACTGTCTCTTCGTTTCCTGTCTTGTTTCCTGGGATGGACCTGAGATACACAATAGCATTTAGTCTTCAGCCTTCTCCTTTGCGAGATGCAATCAGAGCAAGCCGTCCTCTCTAGGCAGGGAGGCTGCATTGCCTACAGCCCAGACTTGGATTTTAGGGTTTTTCCCACATCCAGAGAGGGTATTTGAATAAAGGGGAAGATATTAAGGTGAAATGAAAAGCTTCTCTCTTGGCTGGCACAGGTGCTTTGCATTCTCAGGTGAGAATGCCGTCGTCCTGCACACAATTAGCGAAACTGCCGCCAGATGAAGGGACCAAACAGCAGAGCGACCCGGGGCACCGCGCCGGGCAGCATCAGCAGCCGGGGTCGGTGAGGGCTTTGTCCTGAACCAAAAAATTGTCAGTAGAGTAATTAATCAGCAGGAAAACCGGGGGAGTGAGCTTCAGCGGCTCATCACGTCCTGTCCTTCTGAGCTGCCCTCTGGAGGCTGTGGTTGCTCGTTCTGTGCCCGGGCTGTGGCGTTCGCCGTGTGGCTCAGCTGCGGGATTTCTGCCTGAACGAGCGGGTTGCGGCTGAAAAAGCATTAGAAATATCGATCCAGATCTCTCCCGCTTATATGCCGCGGGTTCAGCGGGTGGGCGTGTGTGTCTGTGTCTGGATTCAGCGCCCGCCTCAGAGGAATCCCCCCTACAGCACAGCGGGTTTTCTCTGTGGTTTAGTTTGCGGGATGGGGCTGTGCGTGCCTTCGGGTCGCTCCCAGCGTTCCAGGGGCGGGGAGCGGGGCCGGTGCTGCGGGGCCAGGGCGGCTCGCTCCCCGCGCCGGGCAGTCCCCGCAGCCATCCCCCACCGCCTAGGCTGCCCGGGCACCGCGGGAGCCCCATGGGCTGAGCAGGGGGCACGGGATTGTCTTTTTTTTTTTTTTTTTTTTTTCCCAGCTGGATCACCTCCATAAACTNGTTTTTTTTTTAGCTCTGTATGGTTTTACTTCCTCCTCCTCTCCCCCCTTTATTTTTTAAATTACCGTTTTGGAAGATGAAATGTTTCTCGCGCTATCTGCCGTACATCTTCCGACCGCCCAGCGCCATCCTCTCCTCCAGCTGCCATGCGGAAGGTACGCGGGCGCGGGGGGAGGGGGCTGCTGGCAGGGCCCCGCCGTTCTCCTCCAGCTGCCGTACGGAAAGTACGCGGGCGCGGGGGGCTGGCCGGGCCCGGGGCTGCGGGCCGCTGATGTTTGCGCCGGGAGGAGGCTCAGAAGGCGGGGAGAAGGCTCGGGGGGCGTCTGGAGGCTCAGCAGAAAATGCCCGTGGTTGTGGCTGTCGGTGCTTCTCGGTTTACTGATAACTCGGCACTAATTGTAAAAATGAGCAAGCAGCAGCACCCGCTTAAGGAAGACTTCGTAGTTATGGTGCTGCATGTTTTTCATGCTTATGTAGTTTGTAAATGTGGCCTTTAATTGAGCTGTATATTCCCAAGAAAATGGAAAAACTGTACCTAGCACTGCCTGGGTTTGGTTACCTTTGGTTACCCTTTCCCTCACTCAGAAAAGCCTGTTTTCAGGTCTTGGCAAAACAGCTCTGCAGCTGTTTGGGATAAAGGAAATGTTCTCGGCAGGGCTTGAACTTTCTCTTTTCTGGGCAGGAAAGTGAAGTATCGGGTCTGTGTTTGCTGAGACTCCGGTGGTATTTCTCCCACAGGGAGTGCTTGTTCCGGTGGGTCCGTGGTCCCATGGCTGTGCTGGCTGTGCGTGCACCATCGGTGCGCTCTTGGTGAACCATCTGCAGTCCTCCAAGCAGCTCGGGTGGATCCACATTTCCCACCACTGCCTCTCCCCTGCGGGGAACCACCGTGATTTCCCTCCCACACCCTAACCTCTGTTGGTTAATGAGGAAGAACACCCTTCCTGCCACCCAGCTTTCCCAGGCTCGTTCGGCTGATTGAGTCTGTGTGCACAGGTCCATGAACGATGGGGAAATCCAAATGGGGCAGGGATGTGGGCTTGGGCCTGAGCAGCAGCACGTGTGAGTGTGGGGTTTGCTGGGTGCCGTGGGCCGGCTGCAGCCGCTGGCAGACCTGGGATGTACGTTTACAAAATAAGCCACTTCAGAAGCATGTACTGGTCAAAATAATTGCCTGGTTTTCTAAATGCAAACTTGTTTTGTTTTGTTTCTGCAACATGTTCAACTTGAGGATATCAAAGACCATTGATATCCTCAACTAAGTCACCTTCAGAGAGCACGCCTTTGAATTAAGAAAACAATATCCTTTCCTGCAGACGAGGAAGCAAGCACAAAGGTGGGAAGTTCTCTGAGCTCATACAATTACCACACTTTGAGTCATGCATATTTTTTCTTCCACAATTTAACCAGAAATGTATTTTTGTGCACTTTTCTGAGCAGGGTTTGAAATATTTGCTGGTCTGCAGAAGTGTAGTTCTTCTGGGTACTTTAATTTATATTTAGACACATAATAGTTATTTCCTGTCCTTAAAATCTGTCGCTGTGCTTGGGAGGTCTTTAACTGCATTATTATTTGACATGCCAACAACTTGAATACATATTCTTGTATTCTTCTAATTTTTTCCAAATTTGGTTGACATTGAGTTCAGCTGAAGGTCTTAAATCACTCTGTATTTCAGGCTGGTAAGTGGGTAAGTGCGGCCGTTCGTGGCTGTGATTGTGGGGTCTCTGAGCAAGAGTGTGTTAGTTTGGTGCAGACACAAAACCGTGAACGGTGCAAATGTGTCTGCTGTCAGTTTATTCATGTTGCACAGGAACTGATAGGAATTACTTAAATATTAATCTTTATTTAATGTTGCATACTTTATCCAGTATCTGAATTTACTGCTAAGGTCTAGGTACAATTTATTAATTGTAACAGGAAAGTAATGGTGCATATTTCATGCTGCTGTGCTAAAAGTCTGACCAATGCAATGAAAACACCTTTAGGGGGTAACTGTCAAGGCAGCTCTGCTGCTGTCAGGCTGGGTTCCACATGGATACAGGCTATAGGTTTTGTACTATTTATTAACCCTAATCACCATAGCAATGTAATAAGAAGCAAGAGCAGTTTGTTATATTTCCCACGTCCTGTGGCGAGGGACTGAAAGCAAACCCCCGCTTGGCGCAGGGGGGAGGTTTGTAGCTCCAGCGTCGCTGTGAGCAGAGTGAGGCCACCCTGTCCCAGGCCATACACCCGCTGCCCTGCACCAGCACATCGATGCAGAGTGCTCTGAAGAGTCCACCAGGAGCTGCTCCTGCTCTGCAGCTCATTCCTGCACGTTCCTTATTCCTGCAAATAATGTGGAATGACCAAACCAGCAGTTTGGAGGAGGTTGGGGCAGAGGTGTGTTACGAGCAGAGGCCAAGCACGGGGTCTGTGCCATTGCTGTGGGCTCTGGAGCTGGCTGCTGTCCTGTCTCCTGGGGGAAGAAGCTTCACACTGTGCTGAGGATAGAGTTCTACTTGCTTGGGAAAGAGGACGCATAGAAGTAAAATGAAACTTCCTATGTCCAGTGTACCCAAAAGGGAGACTGTGCAGGATGGTGAGCAGGTCTGGGTGTGCGATAGAACAGGGAGGAGTGTGGCTGGTGACCAAGGCTTTGAAGCCCTGCCATGCTTTGTCCTTGCTGCCGGGTGCGGAGAGGGTGGAGGAGCGGGACCACGCGGAGGGGATGGGAGTGGGTCCATGCAGTGCAGATGTGACTCGTGTTGGAGAACAACAAGTGGTGGGGACACGGGAAGGTCTTGAGTCGCAGCTGCAGAAATGGAAAACAAAGGGCTGTCTGTACAGATACTGCAGGCCGTGGTCTGGGTCTGAGGTTCGTTAATTAACATCTCGACTGTCTTTGTCACATTGTCAGGGTGGCTGCACTTGCTTCCCTCCTGCCAGTGCGTCTGGTGCTTTTCCTGGACCCTCCTGTGTGCTCGGCAGAGCAGCAGGTTGTCTGTCCTCCAGGGGCTCTGCCCTGGTGACACTGCCCACACCGTCCCTGCTGTGGCTGGGTGGGACATACAGCCAGGTGTCCTGAACAGCCACCCGGGGAGTGGTGCAAGCACAGAGCAGTTGTATCGCTGAGCACAGGGAAAGAAATGAAAAGGCAGTTTAATAAACTAATACATTTTAAAAAAACAGTGGGGTAAATATTATGTGTCTGAAAATGAATGTTTCTTTCACTGGCTGTGGAGAATGGCTGGCACCCTCACCCAGGGCTCTGCCTGAGCTGCAGCTGCAGCAGAGACACAGGGCAGCGACTGTCCTCAGTGGGCACCAGCCCACAGCACAGCCCCACTCTGCCCTGCGCCGGGCACAGAAAGACCTTGTCCCCAGTCCCTGCCTTCCCTCAAGAGAGGGCAGAGCCCGCCAGAGTGATCCCGACCCACGGCCACCAGCCCATCCCCATGGTGCTGCCGTGCCTGGGGTGGGTGTGCAGGGAGCTGGGCTGCCACCCCAGGGCCAGGTCTGTCCCACAGGGAGTCCAGACAGAAAGTGCTTTGGTGTGTGAGGCCTGGCACTATCTGGGTTCATTTAATGGGATTATTATTTTAAAGAAGTTTATCTGTTGCTTTAGGAGGGCCTTCACCTCTGGTTTATTAATACAAGGTGTTCAGACTGTCCAGTGCCTGGTTGCTGAGTTTCTCAATGGCAAGGCCAGCAGGAAGCACCACCCAGGGGCTGTTAGTGAAACTGATTTTTAGCTCAAGACTAGATACTGTTTTAGTAAGAAAATATACTAAATAATGAAACCTATCTTTAAGTAGAGTGGCTATTTCCTGACTATCTTGATACTCACAAGATTCAGAGTCCTTGAAAGACCAGAATGTGACTTTGTTTTGGATTTTGAAGGTATAATAATGCCCAGAGTATTTGTATTAATAGTTTCCTCATTCTGAAAAGCTACCCAAGAGAGGAGCAATTCCCATGTTAAAGTATCCCCAGGGGAATTATCAGTTTGTGTTCTCTGAAGCCTTTAACAGTTCTCTGTTTTTCTGCATTTCTCAGTTGGTGCACAGGTAAGAGACGGTAACGGTTCTGGGGGTTTCAGTGGAGGTGACGCGAAGGGGCCGGGGTCTCTCATCACTTATGTTTGAGCCAGTCTTAAAGCTTAGCTCAAAGGTGCCCTTAAGCTAGAGGGTTAGTTTTTTAGGGGTCTTTAACGTGAAAACTCATCCAGAAGCACCTTAAAACTGAGCTTTTTACCTGAGGGGCACCTCTAGGCTAAGCTTTTGGCCTTTGGAATTTTTTTGAGTGAGGCATGTAAAAAAAAAAAAATTCAATAATTATTTCCTTATAGGCTCCAGACAGCAGATTCCTCTGTGGGTGAGCACAGACAATAAGTCCAGGTTTTACCTCTTGCCATATTTACATCAGTGGAATGGGCCAATTAACAAAGCGATGGAAATTCTGTGTGGGAGCTGCTTAAAATGTCTCTTAAGCTCCTGATGCAGAGGCTGAGCTGTGGGTGGGATGGAGCAGCCACAGGGTCTCGGTCTCTGGAAACCCTGCTCCGGATGGATGCCAGAGAGCTCTCAGGATGGCAGGAGCCCCAGCCACAGTCCTTGTTTCACAGTGAACCTAAAATAGCCAATTTTTCAACTGTTCTTTTTTGAAGACTTAATAACTTTGTTATTCTGATGACCCTTAGACTTACCATCAGCCTATCGGTTTTGTCCCTGCTGTGTCAGCCATAAGTGGGTTTATTTTTCTGGTGAGTCATTCTTCTGGCTTCGACCCGAGTTAATCAGGCACCAGCAGTTGGGAGCTTCACTGAACTCCTGAATTACCCTTGAGTAAAACCCATATAAATTAAATTTGAAGCAGCATTAATACTGCAGAATGGCATGTGCATTAGAGGTACAGTAACATTGTTAAGTATGCAAATATGGTTTGGTGTAACTAACAGTCTCTAATTACATGAAGAGAGGCCATTAGTTTAAGGCTGATGGAGGAGAACACCAAGTTAAGATTGAGCTTTCTACAATAATTGCATTACCTGATTTAGCCGTTCTTTAATTCCAGCCCAAATCCCGTATCAACCTTTGCTTTTTAGTGAAAAACGCTGGACTTACCCTAATCTCGAATCTTTCATTTATCAGAACTTGCAGGTGCCCAGCTCTACAGCTGGGAGATTCAGGCTCTGGTACTCGGAGGTCCTGCTGGTGTGGATGGGGGGGTTTGCTCCATGAGGGGTGATGGGTGCACCTGCACTTCAGTTGTGGTGACTCAGGAGCTGGAAATCACTTCCCTTGGCTGCACTGATTGCATCTCCTTTGCAATTTTCCCTTACTCTGTCCATTTCAAGGCCTTTTAGGGAAAAAGTGACGTTTTCATTACTAATATATATACTTACAGGGTTTTGTTTTGCTCTTTACTAGCTTCAGGAGTTTTTAAAAGAGAAAGAAGGCTGTTTCAGCTTCACAGACAGAGCTTTCTTCTTGTGGTTACACTCTTTCAGTATAATTGTTTGCCACAACAGTAATGGTAAGATCTATGGGTTTGGGTAGTGATGCTCTCAGGTCACTTTCAGTGGGGAAAAAGCGTACAGGCCACTTTGAAAGATGCTATTGTTTGATTGAGAACTCGGCTTGAAGTCTCTGCCTAAATGTTGTCTTTCAAGGGGCAGAGAGTAAAAGATGAAAGGGAAAGCTCGCTCTGGATGATTCCTCTGTGCTTTGGTATTTGAACAGGCTCCAGCTCTCAGTGTCCCCAGGAGGGGTGACCCAGTGCTGGGCTCTGGGAAGAAGGAGGGGACCTTGGATGGGTGCCTGACTGGAGGTGGTGGTGGCAGGAGCCAAGAGGAGCGTGTCACCTCACGGCCCCAGGAGGGTGATGCTCTGGGTGCTGCTGTGGTTCCTCAGCCTTGCCCCACACTCGGGATCCCCCTCTGCTGTGCCAGAGCAGGGCCAGCCTCTGCCGCTGGAGCTGAGCCTCCCTGTCTCTGCCCGTGCTGGGCTCTGAGCCGGGAACTCGCTGCGGGCCCTGCGGAAAGCAAGGATTAACGAGGACAGAGGTCTAAGCTGCACGTGATGCTCTCATCAGTTAGGGGTGGAATTCCTTAATTCTAGCCAGTGGCATTTCTAAACCTCTTCCTGCAACTTAGAAGTGCTTTGTGTCTGTAAATAAGCTCTGATAGTATAACTATTTCTATATTGAGGCCATGAGCATTCACATGATCTTACACTACGGTAAGTTTACAGCCATGAATGACATGACTATGCTGAAGTAGCTTTTTTTTTCTTATGTTAAGAAAAATAAAAAGACAGGAGCCTAGTATCCCCTAGGCTCAGACAAGGCCTGAGTTGGAGATCAGCTTTTATTATTACAAAAGTGTATGTGTTTGCACTAATTTCCCAGGCTAAAACATGACCTCATTTGTATCTTCTCAAAGCTATTGGCTAGAGGGTGGGATTTAATTTGGTTTTAAATTCTCACGTGTGTGACACTGAGACGCTATTTGAGAGAGAATTAATCTTTGTATCATACCAGGACCCTTCTGAGCTGCCTGAATAAACTCCGCTAAGGAGGTTGTCCAGGTTTTGTCTTTGGTTCCCCCTGGTTGCTGGCAGCCCCACAGGACTCCAGTCCAGACCCCGAGGTTGGCTTTGAGCAGAGTCCGTGGTTATGGACAGGGCACGGGGGGTCTGTGGGGCTGTGCCTCTCGGGCGAAGTGAACTGGGACCAGTCTGTCCTTTCACGATTTGCTTTTTAGCAGCGCCCTCTCGGTGCGGGAAGGCCAAGGATGGGGAAATCCCTGACCACGGAGTTCATTGTAGTAAGTGGGAGAGGACGTTGAGGAGGAGATGATTTTGCTGAGTTTGGTGTTTTTAAAGTTTTCATTAAAACGCAGTTGAAACGGTCAATCTAGATTAGCCCTGACGGGCGATGTGGTTATTAGAGTTGCTCTTTACTTAAACAGCTCATTAAGGGGTTTGCAAACGATTTATTTGGAAGCTTTGTTTCTGGGATTCGAAGACGGGCATGTTCTCGTGTAAAAACCAACCCAAAACAATAACAAACAAACAAACAAAACGGGAAAAGAAAGGAAAAGAGCTGTTCCTTGTTTGCTAGAGCCAAACTAGTTCTGTTTCCCCCGTGAGCCCATATTCTCTGGTGACCTCTGGTCCCGGAGCCTCGCGGGCTCCGCTTGGGATGAGCTGCCGGACACCGAGGGCAGGAGCAGCTTCCCCGTCCCTCGGATCCGCGGGGCTGTCTCCGGGTCCCGGGGGAGCGCGGGGCGCCGAGGCAGCGGGCGGCGGCGGTGCCGACGGCGGCCGGGCGGGGGCGGTGCCGGGACCGGGTCCGGTGAGGGACCGGTCCGCGGGGGGTGGCGGTGGCGGCCTCTCCCGGTGGGGACCCCCGGACAGGGCTCCCCCTTCGCGCAGGGCCCCCCACCGCCCTCTGCGTCCCGGGGTGCGCTGGGCGATGTCGGGGGCACCGGCGGCTCCGGCTCCTTCTGCGGGGGAATCCCCGCCTGCGGGGGATGCTCGGTGGGGTCCAGCCTTTGCCGATGGCTTCCAAGCGGCCGGACCGGCGCTCCCCCCTGCGGCGGGCTGGGCGAGGGTCTCCGGGCAGAGCAAGGGGCGGCTCTTGCTCTCGTGTGACACGGCACCGCGGGGACACCGCTGCGGTCCGTGCCCCCGCTGGCTGGGAAGGGTTGAACTGGCGGGCTGGGTTAGGGGGGGCCGTCCCTGGGGGGGCGCCGGTGTGCGGCACTGCCGGGTGCCCGTCACGGGACACACACACACACACACACACAGGCGTGAGGCATCTTCCGGGCGGGCTCGGCTGGCTGAGCCCCGGGACGGTGCTGGGGACCAGTCGCCAACCCTGTGTCCAGGGCTCACGTCCCTCTGTGTCGCCTCACCCCCTAATGACCGCAGGCAGCTGAAACAGCTTCCTTCTTTAATAACAAAAAATGGTGCTGGGGTGGGTTTTTTTTAATCAGAAATACTTTTAATAGTGGATGTTCCATCCTGTCGTCAAAGGGTTTTCAAAATGTTTTTTCTTCCCCCCAAGTTGGTGCTGGGAGGTTGCTCTCCATCCCGCACTTGTGCCGATCTGCAATCCCAGTGTGACCGTTGGTCTCCAGGCTGCCTAGTGCTAGGGCTTCCTGCAGTTCAGCGTGTTAAACCAGCTCCAACAAAAGAAAGAGCGGAATTAAGAGCATATTTCCAAGGCTCTAAGAGATATTTCCGTTATGTGACTGTATTTCACTCCCTACAGATGGGTTCAGCTGTAGCTTCCCAGTGTTTCCGTGTCATCTATATTTAGTTAGTGCTTAAATCAGCAGGAAGGTGCCTTCTGCCATCCCTCCTGCTCTGAAGAGACCTGACTGAGGTTGCAGGGCTGCATGGCTCGACAGGCTCCGGAGTGGGAGAGCGGGGGAGCAGCTGGCTGGGGAGCGGAGCTGCAGAGATTTCGTGTTCTGCGGCTGGCTCCAAATGGAACTATTTTAAGCACTTGGGGAAGGCGGGATGGTGCATATGGTCAGACTGACCTACCTGTAAGAAAAAACACAGGGAAATGGTGTCTATTTATTTTCCCCACCACCAACAGCTTTGCCTGTGTGTTGTTAGTAGTGCCAGATCACTTCTCCTGCCCGCAGCTGGGGCACGTTTCCCCCCCAGCACCTGGGGGGCTGTGCTCAGCACGAACCACGGGCACGGTGCCGTCAGACATAGAGGCATGTTGAGCTGCTCTCCAGGGCTGGCAGAGCAGATGGCAAATAACCAGCAACAGCCTCCGGCTTCGAGATTTTTTTGTGCTCTCTCCACCAAACCTATCCAGGAATGTCACAAATTACCGTCCTGGCAGGGAGCACCAGAGGCCACAAGTCCACGTGTGTCCACTCAATGAAAACGTTCACAAAAGCAATAGTCCGAGGTATAACCTTTCTCTTTCCTTCGGGCAGCTTTGCTAAAGCAAGGTCACCCAAAAAGCCTCAGAAATCCCTGAAATGTTTCGTTATTGCAGTGGAGCTGCGCAGGTGTGATTGCTATATGCAAGATCCTGTTCTTACCGTGAAAGCCTTGCGTTACACCAGTGACTATTTGACAGCAACACAACAAATTGGGTTTGATACTATACCCTAAATAATTTTCTGATGTGGATTATAAAAGAAAAACAGGCTTTGTCGTAGGCTGATCTTGCTATATTTGGGAAATAAATGCACTATCAGCTTTGTAGAGCCATATGGTGGATTTACTCACAATCAGCAGTTCCTTTCAAATGCGAGTTCGTGGCATTTAGTAATACATTTTCCAGTATACAGCTCAGCACTCCTTTTTTTTTTTTTTCTTTTTCCTTTTCCAGCCTATGATTTGAGAGTGGTCATCTGGCCGCGGCTGCTGGCCTCCCCTTGCCTGTGCAGCGCGTGTTCAGCAATATAATGAATCACTTACATCAGTGAGTTCTTACAAACTCCCCTGTACTCCATCACCAGTTTTTCTTCCTGCACAGATTCATTTCCAGTGCTGCTGCTTTTTTCTCCTTTCTGTGCAGTGTTGCTGGGCTCCCTCTGGAAGAGGTTTGTAGGGGTATTGGTCACCTCGTAGGGCAGCCACATAAAATAAACCCAGAATAAAATGTTCAGTTCTTGCCTGTAAAGACACCTTTAAGGCTCCCACTTCTGCACTTGAGTTCCCCTCCTGCTCAGAGACCCGCAGGCTCCTGAGGCTGGGATCAGGTGGTGCTCCAGCAGCTTTAGGAGCCTGGCTGTAAACACCTGAACTACCCACTGAAGAAGGATTTATTGCTGTGGGTATTCCTGGGGATTTCATCCCTCGCTCTGGGCTGGATCAAGTCCCAGCTGGCTCTAAATCTGGGGCCGTTTGTGTCACCTTTTTCCCTTGGCAGCTGCCACAGTGTGGGTCCCCAGGGCGGGAGCGGTGGCTGAGGAGCATGTTGGTCTGGGAGAGACATCCGTGTTCCTCGCCCTGTAGCTCTCTGTCACTGGCGGCTCCGTCTGGGAGCTGTGGGGTCTCTGTGCACACACATCCACCCACATCTGTGGGTCCTGTCGGTACATGCGTGTGTGCTGGTGTTACTTCTCTTTAATCCGGTTTCTTAGTAACCTGCCTGGAGTGGAAATTGCACAGCAAAACCACTGCATTCAAAAGCAGGAGCTGATGGGAAGACTTTTCTTTTATTTTTTGCTTTTAGTTCAACCTCTCTGAGCTGAAATAAAAGAGTAAGCAACTCACAGGCAGATGGCAACAAACCCATGAGGCAAACCCAGGAAGAAAAGCCATCAAGGTGCACTTTTTGACCTGCTGCCACCTAGTTAGATGTTGTTCCCTTGAAAGAGGCTGATTGACTCGACTCTTTAACCTAATAGCAGCTTAGGCTCCTCTCCATCCGCATGGTTAATCTGAGGTTTTAGGTGACAGAATAACTGGAGAAGAAAACACGTAATCCAATTGATTAAAAACAGCAGCAGCCTGAGAGGAAGAGGCAAAAGTGTTTGTCGCTTGTGGAAACAAGAGGCAGTCACGTCCCCTGTGTGGTTCTTGTCTGTAGTGTCCCCATGGGCATCGCTCCCCATGGCTGGGGCAGCCCCTGTCACCAGGATGGCGCCCTGGGGATACTCCCGGGGGGCTCACAACCCTGGGGGTCCGTGAACCCTGCAGCTTGCAGGGGGAGAGAGTCAAGAGTCACTAAGAAATGCTCATTTTCAGGAGAGAGGCAGGAACATGGTGACAACTCCTGAGGAGCCAGGTTTGGCCCTGCAAGGCGTGGGCAGGGGCTGCCCGCACTCCCTGCCTGCCCTGGGGATCCCTGCCTGCCCCATCCTCCTTATGTCGGGGAGGCAGACGGCTCCTCCTGTCCCCCCAGGGGTGCCCTGTGCTGAAGGCGAGTGCACCCCACTACACAGCAAACACATCGCCTGCAGAGGAGCCCATGTACAATCCCCTGCTGCTTGGGCTGCCCTCAAATCTTCATCTTCTCCTGTTTGTGCTGACTTTGTCATTTTTCAAGGAGGTTGTCCTTGATAGGGAAGGCATTGCAGGTCTGCTGTGCTTGACATCACTCTGTGCTGTCTAAACTTAAATGCCATAAAATTCACACTGATGAGATTTCACGTGTGCAACACTGGGAAGACCACGGAGAATGTCGTTGATAGAATGCCATGGCTGTATTTTTCTGACACAGATTATTTGAGGGTGGAAGTGAGGGGAACGTTGCTGTTTTACCCTTGACATTTTGTTCCCATAAATTTGGGTCTCAGGAACGTAGAGCACTGTGACCTCTTTGTCATAATCTGTTGGCAGAAGTTCTGTATGATGGTGTGTGTGGGTTAAACAGACTCTGTGTCAGCAGGGCTATGGCTGACCCTCTGGTCAAGGTGGATGTTGGAGTGGAAGGGCTGAGATGGATGAAGCTGAGGGAGATGATGTGGGAAATGCTGGGGAGGAGCAATGGGGATGGAGCTGCAGGCACTGGTGTCTGTGGCTCCTCTGGGGTGGGCAGTCGCTGACCCTGGGACATTCTTGCGCAGCAGCGCGGGAGTGTGTGGCCTCAGAGCAGGTGGAGTGAGCTGCTACTGCAGGGGAACTCAGGGTAACCATGGGAAATACACCTTTTTTAATGAGCACAATTACTTGTTTTAGATGAGTAGTCACGATAAGACTGCGTACAAGGTGGCATCCAATTTTGCATATATATTGCATGAATGTTCAGTGTTTCATGCCTCAGTACTGCGCTGAACATCCAGAGAACTCCCAAATTGATGATGCTCATGCTAATGAACCAATTACTTTCCATGCACGAATGTTTCCTCCTATAAATGTTCAGAAACCATTAAAAAAAAAAGACAAGAATGAAATCAGTTCTGTTTATTAAATTGGATTAAAGCAACTGGATTCCCATATGGATGGGGCAATTGGATTTAATGTTGCTTTGCATATTGTTCCAGTCTCCTCTTGGTGGGAATAGTTGTCTGGTTTAGGGAGTAATGTTCTTTTTAAAGAACAATAAAATCTTAATGATCGCATCATCGTGTTTCAATGTGGGCTTTTATATGTAGCGTAACAGTGACCTCCCTGCTTATCTTTCTGTCTGTACCCAAGGTGCCAGCCTGGCAGGGGCAGGTTGGGGTGCAGGGTCCCCGGGAGCCCCGCGCTGGGCTGCGGCTCCACTTGTGACTTGGTCGGGGCCATTAGATTTCCTTCCCTCAGGCGTTTCATAATCTGTTTAACATAACACAGTCATTTGTCTTGTTTGCTGACCGCTTAACAGATGGATTTGTGAGGTTTGTAATTGCTGTATGAACGTTAATAAGACATGATATCTTTTATTAATTGATAGTTTCCAGGTTTGTTTTTCCAAATGACATGAGGTAAATTATACGTAAGTATTTGTGGCATACAAATATTAGTTCTCAGTGTTAGGATTTGAGAAGTTGTGCAAACTTTTAAGGCTCCCCATGGTGTCTTTTTTCCCTGGCCTAAACTAATTGTAATTATTTTCCAGTAGCACAACTGGTTGGTTCTGTTAAAGGTCGGTCTCTCCTCAGTGTAAGGAGGGCACAGACCTGGCCCATTCTCCATATTTATCCTGCCCGTGTGATGTTCTTCCATCTGTCTATATCCTCTTGAGACACTCACATCCTGTCTTTCCTCCTGGGGAGTTCCAAAAGTGGAAATCAGTGTAAATGAGTACAAAACCTGCCTCTACCACACTGGGGAGAAGACATCTCCCACTGCTGCGATACAGCCGTTTGGGAGCTTTTACTGTCCAAGGGCTGAGGAGAAGAACAGAACAATGCGCTCTGTTGTCCTGAGGAACAACGAGGGCCAGTGGCGTGGGACAGGGCACCGTGGGGTTCGTGGTCACTGTGACACCTCGGTCACCTGTGATGGGACTCCAAAAAGTGGAGTTATTTGTGCTTTTGACAGAGGAGGTGCTTGTGTTCTCCAGGCAGGGAAGAGCTGGGTTCCAGGGTGGGCACGGGACGGGGACCCTGCTGGACCCAGTGCCACCGTTCCCAGGCTGCTGCAGGTATTGGGGGCATCGTCGCGGGAGCGATCAGGCAGATCTGAATGTTGAATTTCAGGTGTTCAGGGAGAAAGAATGGAATGGGAGTGCCGTGGAGGGGAGGGCAGTGCCTTCCCGTGGGGCTGGAGCTGCTGACGCTCCGTCACTTGCCACTCCCTGTTTGTGGCTGAGTCACAGAGAAGCAGCGTTACCCACAGAATGTGGAACCATGGGCCTGTAAGAAATGTTGAACAGGAAAAGTGTAACTCTCCTGACCCTCCGCTAATGCGTAGGTGCTTCGAACATGAACACGGTTTAAGCTGGGGGGTTCCCTTCTAAAGGGCATCCTTTTATAGGGTGTCACCGTACATCACACCGTGTCGGGATATGGTGCTGGCACACGAACGCAGACATGCTGTGAGTGCGGTGCAGCCCCCAGCCCCTGAGCCCTCCTGTTCCACTTGGGACCCCTGGGCTGTGGGCAGGGGGCTGCCCTGTACCCCGAGCCACTGCCGTCTCCTGTTGCAACTCCACTGGATGGGTGGGATGGGTGGCCGTGCCCTGCCCTGCCAGAGCCGGGGGGAATCAGGGCACGCTGTGGTGACTCCTTGTGAGTTTTCCCATTCCAAAATACTTCAGTGCTTAAAACACACTGTTTGTTAGCCGAAGTGTGCTGGAAGCTGGGCTGGCTTTCCAGCTCTGGGCTGAATTTTGGGGGCAGTTTATTGGATGCATTGCTCAGAGACCGCATCCTCCTGCCATGGCGGCGGGGGCAGAGTCACGGTTACCAGCGCTCTGCGTTGGCTTTGTGAAGTATCTCTAAAGGTTTACAAACTCATGAACATGTTGCAGCAGTTGGCAATAGGTCAGTCCTTACAGGCTCCCTGGGTTGTCCAGCTTTCAGTGCTGCAGCTTTGCTTTGCCTTTCCCAGTTCTGCATTACCCACCAGCCGGGTCTTGAGACCCCATCCGTCCTTCTGATGGTTGTGAAACTCCAGCTAATGCCGGCACGGGTCAGGATTGCTGCTCTGCCAGGCAGGCACTTTCCTTTCCTGTGGGGAATTAATCCTGTCTGAGTGATTAGTCTTTGTGCTTCCCATTTTCCAAGGATGGCCAATCTGCGTCTGGGTGTTCCCCCCTCTTCTGCTGCTGGATGACCTTTGAGGATGCACAGAATTATTTTTATAAAGTAGTAATCCCAGCACCACATTCTCAATGCTGTAAAATTGCTGTGCTTGTGTTACAAGATGTGGGCAGCCCCAGTTTAATTTATACCATGCATTCATTACTTTTTGGTGTAGTCCAAGTTCAAATTAACTGAAGGCAGCGGAGTACTTGTGGTTTAGGATGTACAATTCAAAATGACCTAGATGTGTCAGTTTCTCACATTGGCCTACGTCAAACAAAATTTTGCATGTTTAATACTAATGTAACAGGAATAAATGCTAAATAGTAATTCCAAATAATATCTCATCCCAGGATATGTGGGGAAGCATCTGAATGCTCAGTATAAACACATTACAGGACAAAGTTAGGATTTTTTCTGCACTCAAACTGATCCTGGGTTCTCCTTTTGTTCCTTCTTCTGGTCATTCAGCTGGTGGATAAACAGTTTGCAGACTGTTGGTTGTTTCACAGCTTTTCAGGTTTTTTGGTTTTGTTTTCTATTTATTTTTATTACTGTGGTGTGTGATGGCCATCTTTGCTCTGTGGAATTGGTATTTGCATTTGGCTGGATGTCAGACTTTTTTAAGCAGGAGGGTGATGGATGGGAAGGGTGTTGGGAAGCCCATGGCACATGTGTCTGCGATGCTGGTCCCTGGGTGCGTTATGTGCTCGAGCAGCGGGCGAGAAGGGGGCTTGCACCGAGGTGTGTGTGGGTGAAGACAGGCAGGTCACCTTTGATTTAGTTTTGCAGTGGCTGTTCCACTCACATACAGGTGTGAGTTCGCGTGTTACCCTCCTGTATGGTAACCTAATGTCATGGAAAACAGGCTGGGAGTTACATCTCTGTATGAAATAGTGGAATTCTTACGGCGATTTTCTTCACCAACTAAAAATAGATCAACAGGAAAATCCAAGAAACCAAATACTGCCTTTATTTTTCCATTCTGTGCTCACTAGATTTGGTCATTCAGCCCTCGAGTTCCTCTGACGATTGTCTCCTGAGCAATGTCCAGCATCGTCTTGCATCCTGTTTATCCCCTGGATCACATTTCACCACAGCAGACGGAGCACTTTGGGGCAAGGAGCCAGTATTTAGGCATTACATGGTGCTGCATACCTCAGCTGGGGTCTCTATGTGTAGTGCCCCAGGTCCCCAGGAGACCTTCAGCAGGGGTGTCCCACCATGGTGTTTCAGACCTGGGTTCCCAACCAATACCAATCAGGTTTGGGCTGTCCCGTTGTGTGGTGGAGCTTGTTCCTCCAGTTAAAAACCAGACCAAAGGAGCAAACAAAGCCCCACCACCCAGAGGGGAGCTCATTCCCTGCACTGCTTGGAGAAGCTGTTTTCGGGTGAAAACTTACTCCTTAGCACAGGCCATGCTGAACTGGTTCAGATGCACCCATGCTGCAACATGTGGCCTTAATCTTCAGCAATGGCAAATCCTATTTACTGTGTAAGCATTTAAGCTAATTACATCTCTGATGTGAAGAACATGTGACACAGTTCACACTATATCCGTTGAAGGACATTGAAGTCTTGGACCCTCATGAAATATTCGGTGCCTCGTGACACGTTTGGGGTGTCGTGTGTTCTGCGGTGCATTTAGCAATAATAGAATTCAGAACTGTAAACAGTGTACAGGAAACAGTGTGTCCAAAGTACATGATGAGATAGTGCAAAAGAAATACCTGAAAACATGGTTGAAAAAAGGTTATTTTTTTTATCTGATATCTATAGATCCCAGTCTGAACCTGTGGGAAGAATTCCTAGTGATTATTAGCCCTGATAATTGCAATGGCCCTCTGTTATCGCTGCTCTCAGAAAAGCAGAGAGCAAATTGTGAAACCTCGATCATTTAGCACAAAAATGTCTCTTCTTCCACATAGTGGAAGAAATGCCGAGGTTTGATGATGTGGAGGTTCCTGTCCCCATTGGGCGCTCTGGGCTGCCACAACCATTCCACACTCCACATGCAGTGTGTGCACTGACACACTTAGACGGGCAACATCCAACACGACCTGAGCAAAATCTGTGGAGTTTTGCCCTGGAAAAACGTGTCCCACTCCCTGTGTTGCAGCTATTTGGGTACGTACAAGGGGACAGCAAAGCTTTGGCTCAGAAGAAGATGAGCAAGAATGGGCACTGGATGGGGCTGCTCAAAAAAAGGGCAAAAGCAGTAAATAGGCAAAGGGAGACGGTTTTCAAACCCTGGCATAAAATGCTTAGTAGGGAAAGAGTCAAAATGCAGCGAGGCCTGCCCGAGTGCCCCAGGAGCTGCTCAGTCTAATTGGAGACAGGAGAGAAAGCCCTTGGGAAGCAGCTATTCCCTGAGCTGGGCAGGTGCATGCAGTGCTCATTACTGGTGTGCTGTTAATCATGTACAGCTTGTACTGGTACCAGTAACATCACATAGCAAGGGTGAAGGCCACTTAGATCCATTTATCAGATGACCTTTGGGAGGCAGAAGTCTTCGTCTGCTTTGCATTAGATGAACTGATTCTTCCCTTTTCTGCCCCAAGGTCCTGACCCTTGTTCTGTGTCGCATGTGAAGGAGGGGGCTGCAGCTCGCCCACGGCCTCCAACCTGACTTCCCACTTTTCTTGATCTTCATTTAATCCAGTAAATTATTGGTCTTCCTGAAGTCATGCTAATTAACGTTCATGTGAATGGGACTTCATCCCGCATATGGGTTACATCTTCCCCAGCTTTCTTACATGACATAGACTTGAAAATAGGAGAAACAAACTGACCTAGTGTAAGGAAATCTCAGGGGATGTTCTGCTGGGCTCTGTGGGAAGCACAAGGGCACGGTTCCAGAGCACAGGCAGGGGGACACGCAGGGGGCTCAGTGAGGTGTGATGGCATTCACAGATGTCCTCTGGTGACCACACAGCAGCCTCTGTCTGTGGATGAGGAGGATGGCCACCCATGAGGATATTCCCCTGGGACATCGCTGGGAGCATCCCTGGGGTGATGTTCAACTGGAGCATGTTCACCCACACAGCGTGTCCCCTGATGGCTGGATGGGGATGGTCTTTGTTTACCAGCGCAAGCTGGTGCCCATCCTGAGCCTTCCCCAGGCTCCCGGGGCAATAAATGAGCAGCCACGGTCTGTGGGTACTCAGCTGTACGTCAGGACAGTGTTTATCCATCGCTGTGAGGTGCTTGGGTGCCTGTGGTCCTCTGCGAGGAGGGGTCCCTGCCCTGGTGTCTGTCTCTGGTTCTGGACTGAGCCCTGTTGTGCTGGGCCAAGTGCTGCTCTGAGAAGGCTTTGGGAGCATCGAGCTCCCGGGGCGGCAGGGACAGCCAGCGGGAAGAGGCTGAGCGGGGTCGGCAGCGTCCTCCAGGGCAGAGCAGAGGGGCTGCAGGACACCACTGCCAGCCCTGTCCCCTCCATGTCCTGCCACCAGAGCTTCCCTGCAGCAACTGACCTCCCGGAACCATCCCCGCCATCAGCACCTCAGGGTCGGCCAGAGGTCTAGTAATCAATAGAAATAATGCTTACAAATGTAAAAGAAATTTTGTTATCTAATAATATATTTAATAGTTCAAAACTTGAGGCTAGTGTTCTAACCCAGAGCAGTAATTAGGAAAACAGATTTAGTGCTCGGGGATATGAAGGTACAATAAATGTGGTGAAGGAAGTTTTGTGCTGAACATAAAATCGGAGATTTGATTAAATTATTCTGCTCAGGTCCCACAGAAACCTGTGCATGAGAGTTCTTAAACCTATTCTAATTGAAGCAAAAATCAGTGGAGTAGAAAGTGTCCTGGCTCTTCGGGAGATGTCAGAGTATATAACATGGTAGACACCTGGGGGTTTGGAAACCAGTGACAGCTACAGGCTGACCTTTGGCAAATTTAATCTGCAAATGGATTCCTGCTTAGGCCAGCTAACGCTTTTAGTTATTGTGAAGGCTCATTCCTGGACTTTTAAAAGCTGAGAATAAATGGATTTCATGGTGCAGCTCCGATGCGTGTGGCATAACAAACAGGTGGCTTGTGGATGTATTTAAATGACAGGGTGTATTGAAAAACTTTGCAGGACTTATGAATGTATAATTATAATTCATGCACAACAGGGAGAATAATTTTTCTGGTTAATAAAGGAGAAAGGACTTGGCACTTGTTAAAATGGAAGTACACTGAAGACGGAGCCTGCTGAAAAGAAAGGGAGGGAGGTTGCTGATCTGTGTTTGTTTCCTAAATTGTACTGAAAAGCGTTGCAAGGGCTCGTTACCCGGCTGGGCATCGCCTTTGGACTGGGACTTGCCGTCTGAGACCTGGAGGGAGGATGTGATATGGTAATGTTTGACTATGAAAAATCTCTCCTTATTTTTCTTTCTGGAGCTGGTGCTGTCGAAGTGATTGCCCCTGTGCCTGGGGGGTGTACACAGGGGCACACCTCTGCTCATGGCGGGCAGAGAAACCCAGTTCCTGAGCGTAGTGGTTTGGTTTTCAACTTTCTTTTACTCTCTCTTTTCCTGTGGGAGGTCCATACCTTCCCTTTGGAGACAGGAGACCACCAGCACAGCGGTGTCCGTTGACTTGCCCAGGGCCAGCAGCAGTTCTGAGTCCTGCTGTGCCACATTCGGGTCCCGTTCCCTGCACTGTAGCGTGGGCAAGGAGCTACTGGCAGCACAGAAGGTATTTTTGAAGTGTGATGTTACTGCTGTGACTCTCCCCGGCCTGCAAGAGAGCTCTGGTAAATACTTCTCTGTGCTGTGCCGTGAAACCATGGGCAAGTTGTGTGCCTTGTCGCAGTGAGTGCATTCAGACTGGCCTGTGGATCTCGCCTGCTGCAACCGAGGGCAGCAACAGCCCCAAATACCACGTGTTTGCTTAACTAAAGCCCTGCCTGGTGACTGCAGGGAGGAGCTCACATTCCAGAGTAATGCAGTGAAGGCTCTGGGCACGGAGACTTTAAGCTCATGCCTGTCTGACGAATGCTTGTGGCATGTCACATCAGTAATCCCTGTATTAATGAGTAGCCTGTGATGCGATGTGGTTGACGGACATCCCTTGGTGCTACCAGTGCCTGTGAGCCGCTGCCAGAGTTCTCCAAGGTGCAGCTTCACAAGGCCATACATCCACCTCCACCTGACAGCGCGGCAGACAGCGTCCCGGGGGTGGCGGGTGGCTCTGAGCCCAGCAATTCCCCTTTCCTCACAAGGTCACAGCACAGGGCAGAAGGAGCTTTCCCTCCCTCTTGCCTCTCATCTGGAGGATCCATAGGGCCCTCCAGAAGGAGTGTGACAGTGGTACAGAGCACCCAGTCCACGAGAGGTACATACTGGGCCTACAGGAGCCCCTGAGCCCTCTTGCTCAGGGATGCCATCTCCAACACTTCCCCTGAAAAAAAGCAGCTCCCAGGGAGGCAGTGTGACCTCAGCAGAATAATAATGTGTGCTGGAAAATCCTGCACCTTCCCAGTGAGATTTTAATTATGATACTACAGGTAGGAGAGGAAGTCGAGCTGCAGTGCACTGCTCTATTTAGTGCTTTCCAGCACCTTTGTCCATTCATCCTTTATTTGTGGATGTCCTGCATCTCTTATTTCCCCTCCGCTCCCAGTAACAGTTGATGCTCCCCGCTGTTGTGGCACTGGGTTCCTGTCGAGCTCTGGGGCTGTGCCCGTGTTCCCTCGCGGCTGTCCTGCCCAGGGCACACATCCCTGCCTGGCTGGGGACGCCTTGTGTCCAGACACTGTGGCTGGGCTTTACCTCCACCTTCAGGGGCAAGAGCTTGCAGAGCGGAGTTGGGGGAACTTGCCCCTCTGAATTTCTCCTGTGTATGCCAGTGGCCCAGTTGGTGCCAGGCCTTGTTTATTCCGGGACTCCATCAAGACACAAAACCCTCCCAAAGAGTAATTGTTTCCCTTTGGTGTCCACCAGATGACACGTCCAGGATACAGCCTGTCCTTTCAGAGATGTGCCCAGAAAAGGAGAGCCCTCCCTTCGGCCATAGCCACTGTGCTCCTGCTCTTCCCCGGATGTCACCGGTCCCCGTACCCGCATTGACCTTCACAGCGATAAACCACCCAGCATCCCTACCCCCTTCCACGGCCGAGACGGGGTGAGCCTGGGTGAAGCACCCGTGAGCACACAACTCCTCATCACCGCTGGCATGGCCGCCCCCAGGCAACCCCTGTCCCAGGACACACGGCGTTGACATGCTGTGGCTGTTCGATGTCAGACCCTGGCTGTGTTCGTGTGCGGGGGAGGGGGCAGGTCAGAGAACAGCACTGCTTGAGGCGGGAGCCTCCCCGGGGGCCAGGGTGTCCCCCAGGAGCAGGAGCATCCCCCGCGCAGGGCAGCGCCGCGCTCCGCCCGCCCGGGACGCGCCGTACCCGACGGGGCGGGCGGAGCTCGGTGGCAGCGCCGAGCCGCGCCTGTGCCGTGCCGATCCGATCGGTGTCGTTCC
>VXBJ01006300.1:396986-458908 GCA_013400055.1 Nycticryphes semicollaris | reverse complement strand
CGCGGGGTCCCCACGGTCCTCCCGCCGCGCTCGGCTCCCCCTTGGCCGGGTTTGCGGAGTCCGGCCCCCGGCTTACCGCAGCCGCCGCGCTCGGCCGGTCCGGTCCATGGGCGGGCGCGGGGAGGGAGGGCGCTCGGGGAACGGCTCCTCGCGGCCGCTGCCGAGCCGGAGAACCGGGACCCGGCCGCAGCCCGGCCCCGCCGGAGCCCCGCGCCTCTCGCCCGGGGAGCCGGGGCGGGTCGGCGACGAGCCCCCAGGTCCGCCGGGACCCCCGGGCCGCTCCGCCGCGTGGGCAGGGGGAGCCCAGGCCCGTCGCCTGGAGCGGCCGGTGGCTGCGGGGCTCACCGGGAGCTGGGGGGATGCGGCGGACGCGGTGGCAAAACGTGCTTCGTTAGCTGATGGCTGCATGGGTGGCTTCCGCGGGTGACCTGTCACTGTGGCTGCGTTCCCGAGGTGAGGAAATACGGCAGATACGAGCGCGATTCTTGTTACAGACATTAAATAGTTGTCTGAGGGCTATTTTCTCTGCGAGCCGCTGCAGGAAGGAATCCGTGTTCCGGCTGGTGTGTTGCAGAGGCGAGGAGATGCCAGAACTGTTAGGCACACATCATGTCATAGCCCTGGCTGAGCTTGAGGGTGCATTTGGCCACGATTCCCCGTGGTGTCTCGGAGAGCGGATGAGCCAGGGTGGCCGTGTGGGGCACAGGAAGGTGGGTTGTGGCTGCACATCGTGCTGCCATGGAGGCAGGATCTGCCAGCTCAGGTGGGATGGAGGAACAGGGACACGGCACGGCTGCCTCCTGACAGCCCAGGAACTGTTGGCTTCTCATCAGCTCCGTCACCACCTCCCATTGCTCCCTCACCTCTGGAGGAAGACGCAGGGGCTGTAAAGCAAAAACCACATCCCCCCATCCCTCCTGGTGGCACTGACCCCTCCTGTGAAACTTCAAAAGCCAGACTTCACACCAGAGAGACTGAAGAGGCTTATTAATAACTTAATTAGTAGCTGAAGAGGCTTTCCCTTACTGTTTCATTCTCCAAAGGCTCTAGAGGAAGCCAGCATAGGACCAGACTTTGGGAATTTTGTGACTCCATCACATGGTGGAAGGAGGGTTTGTCTCCTGGGTGCAACGCAGTAACGGGAAGCGTTGGGTACCCAGTGGGTGAGAGAATGGTCGTGTGCAAGTTTGTGTTGCTTGTGTGTAGCTGAAATGTAGGTGCTCAGCCTTGACAGCCCCTGGAGGCCGGGGAGGTGATGCCCCAGTGCACTCCTGGCTCTGCTGCTCTCACACTGTGGGACTGGGTGGCAGGGGGGTGCAAGGAGGCCACGGCCAGGTTCCCAGCACAGGGGTGGATGGATGTTTCTGGCACGAGGTACTGCCCAGAGGGTGGTGTGTCCAGTTTGGGGCTGAGCTCCTGTAGTTCCCCGTTGCCACAGCTCGCCCTGTGCCGTGGTCCATGGCAGAATGCGTTATAAAGGCAGCTCCAGCCGCCAGCAGAGAAAAACCATGAAGGCAGCTGCCCTGTCGTGAGCTGCTGAGAACTCGGTGTTGCTGGTTGGGAAGGGTGGAGGGTTGGGATGTGCCTGCAGTGATTCCAGCCGGGGACAGCAGGAGGTCTGGGGATTTTCCAGCCTGAGATTTCAGTCATGAGATCCAGTCCATCTGTGGTGAATTTCCCCAAACTGTGAGGTGGCTTTTTCGGAAGAGCCTTGTGCTTTGCTCTAGAAAACTGTAGCCAACTCCTCCACAGAAGTGAAGTGTCCGGGGTGTTTGTGCAGTAGGTTGGGGCTGAGCTGGCATGGTGGAACTGGGACACGAGCGTGTTTAATGGCCATGTATCAGCAGGGAGTTTCTCTTCACCTCCTGCTGTTGAGGAGTTGTGACTCTCCATGTGGCTGTTCTGCTAGAGGAAGGCTGAGCGTATTTTGAGATGGCAGATTTGGCTAGTGTGGCAAAAAAATTAGGGAAGGTAAATCAGTTTTATTTTTTTTCACATGACTAAACCGATGTGGTTGGTAACTGGTTCTTCTGCTTAAAAGAAAAATATCATTCAAAAGCCTGTTCAGAAGGTGAAGACTTGTCTGGGAATGAAGATGTCTGGGATATGAGCTGAGGGAAGGGACGGGGTCACAGTGTGGTTCGGAGGTGGTGGTGTCACTTAAGTACGTCTGGTATTTTTATGCAAATGCGGGGTGAGGAGGTGTTTACAAAGCACACACTTGAGTGCCTTGTTCTTGTGGGTGCTCAGAAGAACTGCTAATGAAGGGAACGGCCCATTGTGCTCATTCCACTCCAGTTCCCAGGGAGTGTGAAGTCGCTGAGCTGGGGTGCGTGTCCCGGGGGTGAGCGGGGTCCGGGGTGATGCCAGCGAGGTTGGTCGCTGCCCCAGACCCCACGGCTCTCCCTGGAGCAGTGGGTCTTGTGTCAGAAATGTCCAGAAAATGAAATGTGCTTGATTTGTTGTTGCTTAAATCCATTCGCAGTTCTGCTGAGTGCCCGGTCAAAAGTAGGGTAAACTGAGACAATTTGAGTACAAACAAACCATTGGAGTACTTTCCACTTTCAGACGCACTTGCTAGAGATGTTGAAGGGCCCTTCACTCCCCCAAGGCTGGCCTGTTTCCAGTAGCTTGCCCCAAAATGCCCGTCTCCTGAAGTTTTCAAGCTGTGGGTGGCACCATTTTGGTGTCACATCGCTGTCTACCTGGCAAGTCTCTGAGTCCTCCTGGTGGCTTGGAGCTGGGTAAATACCTCCAAACAAAGGAGGAATAGCATCAACGTCCTTTCTGTGCTCCCTGCCCGGGTGAGGGACAGTCACGACAGCCTGGGTGCTCAGTGGGTTGGGGTGGGAGAAGAGCGGTGGCCATAACTCACCCCACAGGACAATGCCTTGCGAATGAGGGTGTTCCATGTCTGTAGAGACCTGCTCCATTGTGGGGCAGGGTCTTCAAGGGAGAAGGGTGCTGGGGCAGGGATGGCTTGGGGACAAGGCCAGGCTGGTGCTGCCTGTCCACCAGCTGTGAGCTTGGCACGGAGTGTGGCAACCATGCACATGCCCCCTTGTCAGGGATGGGAGTCTCCTTTCTGTAGGATCACAGAATGGTTTGGGTTGAAAGGCATCTTAAAGCTGCCCCAGTGCCACCCTCTGCCCTGGGCAAGGGACAGGAAGGTGTCCCGCTCAGCAGGACATCACCGGCTCTGCCAAAGGGATATGGGGGGCACAGGGCTCACGCCACTGGGGACATGTGGCTTTGGGGACACACTGGCTGCTGCTGGACAGGAGGGCTGTGGCACTGCTCTCCAGCCACCTCTTGTCTGCCCCCCACGTGCCCCTTTTCCCGGCGCGCTGGCTGATGCCCCGGCAAGGCTTTAATCCCCTTGATGAGCATTTCCCAAACTGAATAGATTTTGCTCCTGAGAAGTTCCAGATGTGGCCTCCTTGCCTCTGGCAGTTTTTCACACCCACCTTTATCCCTGCCCTGCTGTCCTGATGCAGGAAGAGCTCTGGAGCTGGTCCCCCAGTGCTGGGGACGTGGTCGTGTGAATGCTCTTCTGGCACCTCAGCAGGGCCCTTGGGTACCCGGGGGCCATTGGGTGCGTGAGATGCCTCCACGTGCAACCGAGGACAAGTTCAGGCTCCTCTGTTCTGTTTTGTGGAGAGAGAAGCAACCCATGCAGTTAAACCCCGACTGGTTGGTCACTGGTTTGTCCAGATAGCTGGCTGTGTGCCCGTGTCCCAGGGGACTCCTGTCCCTCCATGGGCATGTTCCTGCCCCCTCCTTACATGGGCAGACTCTCAGCAGCAGAAAGGCACAAAGTGAGGTGTTTTCCCCCAGTGCTGGGTTTGGGGTGAGAGCTGCTGGGTATTTTTGTTGCTGCAAATGATGTGAGTTGCTGTTTGAGGATCATCTGGATTGGGATTTAATTAATCCAGGAACCTCCTTGAAGTTGTTGTTTTATCACATAAGTCCTTTGATTACAAAACACAGTTCCATCCTCTGTGCCCTTTAGTTGTAAGCATGAGTTGTGTTTAGGCCTCCTCTCCTCTCCCTGAGCCTGTGCTCCAGCTGGCTGGGAACGCAGGACCCTCGGACGCGTCTCCTGTCTAATCCGGGATCACTGGGAGGAGAGCCGTGTGCCTCCGCCGTGTGTGTGCCCTGCGTCAGAGCCCGCTTGGGGATACTTTAATCCAGAGATTAATGAGAGAATAGATGTGCCTGGGGACTCTCTAATCTAGGGATTACTGAGAGGACCGGGAACAGGCAATGATGCCGCTCTGGCCCATCGCAGATGGGCTGTAGGAGCACCTGGTCCCTGGAGGAGGGTGTGTGTGTGGTTTGCTTCTCCCCCTCCCTGTGAGGACCAGTCCCCACTGCTGTAGTGTCCATCTGCTCTGGGGACTGCTGCATCAGGTCAGAGCCCAGCACTGGTCCTCCCACATGGGGAGCCTTGCGCTGCTGGCAGAGGACAGCAGGGTTCCAAATGGCTCTGTGGAACTTGGTGAGATGGTGGTGGAGGCCCTGCGGGTAACAGTGGTTTTCCCCATTCTCCTCCTGTCCCATCCCCTCTGTGCCTTCCTCTGTTCTGTGTCTCCCTGGGCCATGTTTGCTCCTCAGCCATCTCCAGCCATGACACTTGCTCTATAGTGCCATGGAATTGCCTGGGTTGGAAGGGACCTTTCAGATCATCAAGTCCAACCATCAACCCAACACTGACAAAACCATCTCTAACCCCTGTCTGGTGCCTCTTCAGAGGTCTCACTGGGCACTTGGGCTGATGTTTCCTGGTCAGAGTGATGTGCTTGTGTTGCCAGGAGGCTGTCAGGAAATGCAAAGTGTTTGTGCTCCTGCTCTGTCCTGCAGCCATCAGTGTGTGCCTGGGTCTGCATGTTGTGGCCAGGGGTCTCCTTGGGCCACATCAGGAGCTCCGATGGGGGACCTTCTGAAGGTCCAGCAGAGCAGGAGCCATGTGAAGGGGAGCAGAGTTGTGAAACTCCCATGGGATAGTCAACCCTTGTGAGAGGAGACTGGACAAGGTCATGAAAGCTGCCAAGATTTGCTGAATGAGGAGGGACTGGTTTTGGCTCAGGAGGCCCCTGAGCTGAACACTGTTAGAGGTGGGAGAATATTAGTGGAAAGATGTTGGGTGGTTGCCGTGTTTGTGTGTGTCTCCCATTGTCCCCTGGAGATAGGACACTGGACTGGGGGTGCCTGTGATTTGACCTGGTATGGCCTTGCTCCTGGGGGTTGGTTGTGTGAACAAGAGTCTGCAGGGCTCTGCCAGAGCCCCAGCGCCTCCTTCCCAAAGAGCCGGTGGGATCCTGTGCCTGGAAAGGCAGCGGAGCTTCATGGCAAACACTGTGGCAGGCCAGCTNTAAAGGCTGGTGGAAGAGATCCTTTGACAGCGAGTCCCAGCTGCTGGAAGGGCCAGGAGTGCGGGCTGGTGAGAGGAGGGTGCTGGCTGGCTGAGAGGTGAGAGCGGTGGAGCCGCACACGGTGACGTGGCAGGATGCTGATCAGGCAGATTAAAAATAGCAGCTGCTCCCTCCCCGCTCCTCCCGACCCGGGCTGTGCAGCGGGAGCTGGAGCTGGCAGCGCGTAAGGCCACGTGCTGAGCCGGCACAAAGCCCCGCGGCACCGGGGCGGTGCAGAGCTCGGGCACTGCAGCCGGGCAGTGCCCACCCTGGGGCTGGAGGGGGACCCAGGGTGCTCAGCGATGGTGGGGCTGCTCAGCAGCTCTGTCTGGAGCTAGTGGGTGAACACCAAAACACCCTCAAACTGTTCCTCTCGGCACCTCTACATGGTGCTGCCATGGCTCCCGGATACCGGCAGCTCTGTGCTGTGGCACCTGAGCTCTTCATGCCCTCCTGAAACCCCTGTGAGGTCAGGGACTGGTGTGTCCTGCCCCAGAGCCAGGACAGAACAAACTCAGCACCGTCCTGGGCACACCATGCCTGGCCCCCTGCTCCTGGGAAGGGCAAGGTGCCATCACAGCCATCCTGCCCTGGCACCGCAGCCCGGACACAGGGACACGGGACACGTTGTTCATAGGTTGTCAGAAACAGGGTGCATGGCGTGTGTCCCTGCCTGCCTCCCCAGGCCAGGCCAGGCCAGACTGAGCCCTTGGAGTCCATGTCCCCTTTCAGAGCCGTTGTTCCAGCACCAGTGGTTATTTTCCTCCTGGTGCATTGTCAGTCTGATTTCTTGAGGGGAAACATTTGAAGGGTCGTTGATGGAGTGGTTTTGTCCTGCGGAGGCAGCTGCGGGCACAGGGGGTGTGGGGAATGGAGCTGCTCCCCTTGTGCTGCACCCCTGGCATGGGCATCACTGGGGAGGCTCAGGTGGGACCAAGGGGGACCTAGGTGCATCCTCCTCCACATCCCTGAGTCGGTCCCCATGGGGCGGGCAGCTCCATCCAGCAGTTCACTGACGGGGAGTGGTTTTTCACTCTGCCCTCAACAATCAAAGACGGCGGGTGGATGGCTCTGGACCTGGAGGAGCTCAGCCCCTCTGCCCGTTGCACGTGGTGAGGGCCAGATGGGAAAGATGGCAGGGGGGTGAAACAGTCAGGGGTAGCACCCTTCGGAATAGCTGTGCCTCTTTGTTGAGGATTTCCTGTAACCTGGGTGTTTTCCATGAGCAATGGAGACTTTACGCCTTCCCCGTGTCAAGTTCAAGCTTGTCCCAAGCTCTTTGGCTCTCTGAACCCATCCAGCAGTGCCATGTTGCCTGGGCAGGGCTGGCCCGACTCAGACTCCGTCATGAGCGCTCATGCTGCCTGCCCCTGCCTATGCTGGAGGAGGCCCTGGGGAGCTGCCTGTGCCTCACCTCGGGGATGGCAGCTCTGCCAAGTTGGTGAGAGGACCCACTTGGTCCCTGCCTGGAGCCTGTGTGAAGGAGACCCCAGGGTGGCCACCCCTCCTCGATGTCACACATGTGAGACCTCCCGACGAGAGCTCAGCTGGGCGGTTTGGAGCTGGAGTGGCCCTGGAGCAGATGCTGTGGGGTGGCTGCCATGCTTGTGTTGCATTTCAGCATGTGGTGAAGGTGAGTGACAAGTGCTGGGGGGATGGACGGGGCTGTGCCCCCTGGCTGGGGTGATCCTCATGGGGGTGGGAAGCTGGGCCCTCTCTGGCACAGCCGGTCCCGGGACCAGGCAGGTGGCTGTGCCGTTTGTGTGTTTGCTGTCCTGTTTTTCAGTCTTTCACTGCTTAACCCTCCTGCAATTGAGCTCTCGCAGTGGCTTTGGCTCACTTTGTTTCGGGGGCAGCTGCCCCAGTGCGCGGTGGTACCTTGCAGAGCAATGTGCATCTTGGGAGGGAGGAAAAATGGCAGGTTTGGAGCTTTGTACAGCAGCCCGGCAGGGGCTGTGGGGGTCCTGCAGCCAGGGGAGAGCGGGGAGTCGCTCCCTGGTGCTGGCATACACAGGGACCCTGCCTCCACGGCCCAGTTGTCTGCCCGAACCCTCTGCAGCTTTAAAACTGTGCCCTGGCATGGTGGCTCGCAGCGAGTCGGCAGTGTGCGGTGGGCCATCCCCCCTAATGCTGCACTAAAACAGATCCTGCGAATGGAAAGGTAACCGAAATAGAAACCAGACACCAAAACAGAGCACTAATCTCCCGTTTCCATCTCCATCCCGCATTTCGGTTGATTCCCTTGTGCAGTCATAAAACACGACCATTATCTCCGCTTCCCGAGTACGCAAACAAATTGCTGTGATTTTTCCTACCCTTGGATCAGTCCGTATCCATATTCTCTGAATAACAATAAAACGTTAATGGAGATAAAGACTGTTATCTCCCTCATGTCTATTTTGTCATTGGAATAACAACTTTAAATGTTAAGAGTGCTGAGATTTATAGATGCCAAGCCTGCTCAGCAAAAATAAATCATGTTCCGTAGTGCACATTACCATTTATTGCTGCCGTGTTATCTGGAGCCAGAGTGGGTGTTAACCCTGTGATAACATCCTCAAAGGGGATTTTAAAGTATTTTGTACTGCAATTTAAAAATTCCGCTGGCTGCCTGTTTGATCTGAGTGCAGGGATATCGAAGTGGAAGCTATCCAGAATGCTGATAGCAAGCTCCCCAAGAAGTTTGGTGGCGAGGGAAGCCCAGGTCCTGATGCAACCACAGTTTCAGCTCATGGAGCCCGGCCCTGCACATGTGGCATCCCCGGTACCCGCTATTCCGAGGCTCTGTAGGCTTTGGGAGACCACTGGTGGTTTTAAGCTTCATCTTGTGGTTTTTTTCATTCCTGATACAAAAGTGCTCAGTGACATATGCATCGAGAGCAAGATAAAGGTAATCAGTTGTCATTTATTGTACCTCTTTGGATGAAGCCCTGGCACTGTGACCTCCCTTGGCTCAGGGATGGACCAATGCCCTGCAGCATTCCTCAGGCACTTGGTGCCTGCTGCAAGGCCCCAGGTGTCCCCTGATGAGCACCTGGCTGTGCCCTGATGTGGTGCTACTGACTCCGGTGGCCATGGTGGCCTTGGTGGAGCTGTGGCAGCACTTGGGACCTGCTGCTGTGTCACCAGGCAGTCCCCAAATGAGCAGTGCAGCCATGGGGGTGAGTCACTCGGAATCTCCCTGCCTTTCCTCTGTTGGCTCTGTGAGTAAAGGAAAATCTGTCTGGCTGATGGGAAGTAACCTGTCTGAGGAGCACAGGTGTTTGACCCAACACCGAGTGCCAGCCACTGACACCCCCATTCTGCAGCGGTCCCCAGCAGGTAGCAGCTGATGAGCAGCGTGAGCTGGGGTGACGGATCACTTCACTCCCTGGCTGGGTTAGTGTTCCCGAACATGCTGGGGCAGGAGGTCGGGGAGCACAGAGGAGCTGATCCGTCCTCCTGGCACTGTTGGGGCATAGCTGATGGACGTGGCTGCGGGGCTCAGACCGATGAGTGCCAGATGCCAGTCGGCGATGGGAGGACTGGAGGTTGTTCAACACCCGGTGCCACCCATGAGACGTGCTGGGATGCGCGGTGCAGAACAACGAGTGCTTGTGTTCTGGTGCTCCTGGTGCAGCGCCCAGACAAGCCTGCTGACAGGAAGGGTGCCCATCTCTGAGCAGGGTGTTCGGGGATGTGGCAGCCCCATGGACAATGTGCAGATGTGGGGTCGTTCAACCAATGTGAAACAGCCTGTGAGAAAATGAGCTTTGCCCTGGAGCCCCAGCTCCTGGTGCAGTGTCCTGAGGCGGGGTGTGTGGCACAGCCCTCTGGGCAGGGGGGAACACCGGTGACCGTTCTCCTGCCGTGCACCGGCCTCCAGACCGGCCACGTGTCCACTGCTCCTGGGAAACCTCTGCAATGGCTGGGGGCTGCTGGGGGAGCCCACCTCCTCCTCTGTTTGTCACCATCCTGTTGTCTGGGAGTCTGTTGAGAGGTCACGCTGCTGGAGTCCAGCTTTGGCTATTACTCTGGTTTAAAAATTGTAATAGAACTGTGACAGAGCAGTGAACAACCCAGATGCCCCATCAGCATCTTCATGCGTGTCCCCAGCTCCCTTGTGAGGGGCTCAGAGAACTTCAGTCTCTGGCCGCTTCCTTTCAAGGGAAGCCCCTCATGACGTTCTGTTGTGTCCCAGGCGCAGAAAGCCAGGCTGTGCAGCTCCCGGGAGCTCTCCCGGTGTCAGGGTGGGAGCTCTGTGCTCAGGAAATGGAGACACTTGTTGTCTCCTGTGCTGGTCGAGTGGCTCTCATGGCTGTTACTGGTTTTTGTTCGGGGTGTTCCAGGGGAGGGGGAAGGTTGTGGCCCTACCACCAGCAGCCGGAGGTCATCTTGTGCGGGGTGTTTGGCGGGTGCACAATTCACGTGAGATGGAACAAAAGGGAGTGAAACATTTCACAGGTTTTATCTGAATTTTCTGAACACTTAGTTATAGGTAGATATATATAAAATTAATTCCTTTCTGAACCTATGTGTATCAACTATCTCCACCTGTCTGGCAGGTCAAGGAGACCACTCTTAGGAGCAGGTATTTCATAACTCCTGACTCAAGACCCTGGCACTTGCTGTTTGTGAGCAGGAGCTGTGATGGAGGTTGGACACGGGCAGGGGTGGGAGCTGCTCCTGCCTTGCCTGTGGAAAAGTGTGTCTACGAGGGACTGGGGGAGGCAGAATTAGAGGTGGTTTGTGAGAGCCCTCCCACACAATCCCTACATAGACTTGGCCAGGTTTGCAGCAGGCTGACAGACCTTTAATTACAATAACAGCATGAGCAGTGTTGCGGTGTAGGGGTTCCCAGGGTTGGTTTCTGGCTGGCAGAGTGCTGTGCCAGATGTCTGCTTGTGATGGCTGCTGGGTGGGAAGATGAGATCGGGGTAACGCTCACAGCTGGAGGGTACAAATAGCTCAGGTATCCAGGGGTGCATGGTTTGTTTGCCTGCTTTATTGGCAGAAGCCAGGGTCCCATCACACTGGCCCATCAAAACCTTTGCAAGCCTCCCTGCAGCAATTACCTCCTGCAAAAGCCTATGTTAGAAGATACTGAACGGGGACCTGCACAGCTCCAGACAGTGACATACTGCTGAGTTTTGGCTAAGTTTGGAGGTGTCCCTCCACCCCAGCCGTAGTTGTGGTCTCTGGGCTATGGGTTGTACAGCCACCAGGCCGGTGGGATTCCCGTCTGCCGAGCTGTGGCCATGTGCCAAGCGTGGCTGAAGTCGTGCAGCGATGGCTCTGGACTGCCTGAGCGGTGCCTGTGAGCCCGGGAGTTTTGCTGGTCTAGAAAACGCACTGAGCAATGCTCTGAGCCCAGGATCCAGGGGGTGGGGGGTGGGAAAGGGCTGGGGGCAGTTGCTGTGAGGAGTCTCCAGACTGTGGCCAGCGAGGGGTTGGGCTGTGTGCAAGGTGAGAAAGCCAGGGAGAAGCCACCTCTCAGCCAGCCTGGCTGCTGGCTGGCACCCTGAGGGTATGACCTACAGGAGGGTCACATCCAGCCCCTCTCCTCTGGTACTGGCATGGTCTGAGTTTCCCCCCAACCTGAGCGTTTTGGCTGTGGGTCTCGTTTCGTACGGCTGTTTGACACCTTGATGTGATATTCTCATTAGGAGTCCTGCAGAATCCAGCAGCCTGGTGCCTCCAGCTAATTAAGCTTTTTTCAGCATTGGAAGTAACGAACAAGCATCCTTTGTTAGTCATCAGGCATAAAAATAAAGTCAGAGGCCAACACTGACGGCAGTAATTGATTTAGTTTGCCCAAGATTGTGTTTGCGGTGCCACACTGAGATCACTTTGTAGCTGGGGCTATCTCTGGTGTCAGTGGAGCTGGGTCCATTTCTCTGGGCAGGTCTCAGATGACCAGAGTCCATGTCCACAGTCGATGTGATGCCCCTCGAGGGGGGGCTGGTGCCTCGCCACAGCCCAGGTCAGGCCCTTGGGAACCCGCGTCTGGCCATCACGTTGATGGGAGAATGAGGTTCCCAGTTCTCATCCAGCACTCCTTTGCCAGCTGGTCTCAAAGCACTTCATAAATGAGACAGGGCTTCTTGCTTGTATGTTAGGGATGGATTTATGGATTCTTACCCATTACTGCCCTTCCAGGCTGGGCCTGCATCTTGGTGACGCTGCTGCGAAGCTGGAGCTGTAGTCTCAGTGTTACCGTGTCCCTACAGGGCTCTTGGGAGGAGACAATGAGGTCCTGTCATGTTGGGACATTTGATCTACTGTAAGAACTTTCTAATTGGGGTGTTTATGAGTTAATCACTTGTGACACTGTTTGCTCCCTACTGCGAGCCTGAGATGTGTGTGAGGATGTAGGAAAGTGGATCATCCTTTTTTTGGCTTTGTGTCACCCTAATGCATTATCTCCATCTGGTTGTCTCCTCCCCCCTCGTGTCCCTCAGCTGGAAGTAAGTGTGTACCAGTGGCTATTAATAGCTGAATCCTGCAACAGTCTGCTCTTGCAGATGGAATTCTCAGCTTCTGAAGCCTAAAACTCGTTACAAATAAAGCAATACTCTGTGTGGTCCTTAATACAATTAGGCTTGCTGTAAGTTATAGGGTCTTGGGGCCAAATGCTGCCCTTGGTTTCTGCGTGGATCCGGGGAGGTGGTGGATGCCTGGAAACATTCCAGGGCTCTGAGCAACCTGGTCTGGCAGGGGGTTGAATTCCATGGCCTGCAGAGGTCCCTTCCATCACTTGTTTCTTCTCAGGGGCTCTGGCCCACCCAAGGCAGCGTTAACATGGCGTTGGGCCACTTGGCTCCATGGCATCGGCGAGCGGAGCAAGCAATGATGTGACTCAACATCTGTGGTGAGGGTCTGTCCTCACACCAAAAGCCAGACAGTTCCTCTTGCTGGGGAATTCTGCACCAGACCTTGCTCTTGCATCTGTGCCCATGAGGCTGGGGGTCCCCCCCTGTCTCTGCCCTTGCAGAGGGGGAACATGGGACGTCACTTGCCTGGCTAGAGGTGACTGTCCTGACTCCAGAGAGGAGACGTGCCCTGGTTGGAAGTACCATTGTACAGCTGAATTCCTGACTCCTGGGGCACTTTGTTCTCTATCTTTTGAGAGCTGCTGCCTCACCAAACCTCTTTCTTTCCATGCAATCTGTTTCTGACAATGTGCGAACTTACTGACAAGGTGATGAAATCTGGTGGACGAGGATTTGCCAGAAAAAGAAGGATTTTTTCCTCTGCATATGTAGTCTCAGGCCATAAGTGAAACCAACCCCCCCCTAAAGCCCACGTCCCCATGTGCAGTGTGTCAGGCCCAGAGTGGTGGCTGCAGGCAGTGGCCACCGGGCTGGTGACCTCATGGCCCATCGGCCCTGCGATACCTTCTCAGTCTCAGTGCCTGTGCAGAGATGGGCGGTGTATTTAGCACAAGGAAATACTCCGTGATTTCGTCCTCGTGAGTTCTCCTCCATCAGGTGTTGGGCACTGCTCACCAAACCCTGTCCCTTCTGCCTGGTGAGGATGAGCCTGCAGCATTTAGCACTGGGAAAGGGGAGTAATTTTCGGTGCTGTTTTATGAAGTTAATCTCAAGACTTTTAATGTGTTTTATATCAGCCTGGTGTCCAGGAGCTTGTGTTGTGATAGGGGCAGGAGTCTGTGGGTGTTTGGTGTGGGAGTCAGTACCCAGGTGGGCTCTGCCAATGATTTGCCATCCACTGATGGACCCGACTTCTTTGGTGAGGTTAGCGAGAGAGAACGTAAGTGTGGTCAGATGCATTAAACAGGAAGATGCTCCTGGTGGGTGGTGGTACTGACTCCTGCAGGTAGAGCTTTTGGGGAGAGTTTGTTGGGAAAAATCCTGACTTGGCAGAGTGCCTGGAAAGAGTTTAATTCTGCAAAGTTAATGTTGGGTTTGAGGTGGCATTTGTTCTTGGCTGCCCTGTTCCTTCAGATGTCCCTGTGGAGAACCTTCCTGCCAGCCAGCACCCAAGACTCCATGGGCACTGGGGGTCCTCCAGCTCAGCCAGGAGCTCCTCCAGGGGCTGCCTTTCCCCACACACTTCCAATAGTCTCTCTGCAGGACTGTGCATTAAAATAGAAGCTTGTTTTAGCCGCTGCACTCGGTTACCTCCAGTGTGAGAACGCTGATAGACAGCTTGGCGAGATTGTCAGATTTAGCTTTTGTTACGCTCTTGGCAGTGCTATATGGAGGCTGGAAGGCTATTTTAGGTATATTTAATTACAGTTTTTTCTTGCTTAGCAAATAGCTGCTGGTACAAATGATTAACCTGTAGTGAAAAACGTTAAAGGAGATGGGAAATATTCAAGGCATTCTTTTGTCCCATCCCCCTCCAAAAGGCAGGGGAGAACAATATTTGTATTTATCGGCAAGTATTGTTTTCTGGCCAGCAGGGCTTGCAAACAGTTGATTGTGTGTGTTTCTTTTACTTCCCAAAACCCATTGATTTTTGCAGCATTGCAATTAGAAAACAAGAAGCCTATAAAATGATGTTATTCCTGTATTTTAAAATGGAGTTTCAGTCTCCTGCTGTCTTTTTATTGGTTTCCCCCTTCCCAGCCCTGCTGAATGTTGCTGTAGTCAGCATGTTGTAATTGGCCTGTGGAGATCCAGGTCTTGCTGGTATCTCTGACAACCCAAATGGCTTCGCTTCAGTTTTGCTGTTCTTGGGCTTCCCAGGTACCAGGAACCGCGCAGGCTCTCCAGCGGCTGGTGCTGCGGCTGTAAGGGCTGGGAGCACTTGTCTAATCACTTCCTTTAATTAAATTCTTCAGTACGAATAAAGTTAATCTTCTCAGAGCATGTAAAGCCTGACCCGCAGCCTGAGCAGGCAGCAACACCGTTGTTTATAGGCACCTTTATCCAACTGTAAAGGGTCCGTTCCCAAACCAGAAGCAATTACTCTAATTAGGTATTCCTTGTCCTGAGCCAAGGATACATAATAATAAACTGCAATGGTATGGCAGCATTCTGCTGAAAACTTCATAGATTTTTTTTTTTTTTTTCCCCAAGGTCAGAAGGGGCCATTTTGCATATTCCCTGTGACCTCTGGTGAGACACCTTCTGCTCCAGCCCCGTCCACCCAACGGGGTTGTTGGTTCTGCCTGGCAGGGTGCTTGGGACTGGTTTTGTTTTGGGGGTTTTTAAACATTTTTTTCAGCTTAACGTTTTCTCAGTCCTGTGGTGCTCAGTAAGTTTGGCAGAGAGAAATCAAGGAGACTTTCCCCAACTCTTTTTCTTTGTGTTTGCATAAACACATTAATAAGCTAATTGACCAAATCCTTGCTGGCTGGCGGAAGCATTAAGCCTGCTATGGGTAGCTGACTTGAACCATATGGTTTGGTCCCAAGGCTTCTTGGGGTTTTTAGAAGAGGTTCAAAAAGTGCCTTATTTGCATCATCTTGAAACATTGACATTCCAAGCACAAATAATTTTGCATAATTTATTACTCTTGCTGTAGCTTTGCTCATGCTCATAAGTTCAACTTCAAAGTACTGCATCCTCATCCGTAATTACTGAAGTGCAGCAAAACAAAACAACGCAACGTTAAGCGCCATCCAAGCATTGCTGTGTTTGATTTGAAGGAGAAACTTGAAGTTCTTTCATAGTCATAAAATTTCTTGTTCATTTATTAAGAGCCAAAGTCAGAATACGCATAATCTTCCAGCAGCCTGGAACTTAGACCGATCAGGATCAAGTGCTTATGGGACGCAAATACGTGTTACCTGGATGATGGCAGGTACTCGCCACCAGCTGTTTAATTTGGACAATTAGGGTACATTTGTCAGCTCCACTTTCATTTAGAGCAGGATCCCCTTGCCAGTTCCCACGCATTGCCTCAGCGCAGCGACATTTCAGCTGCAAACAGTGTCAGGGAGGGTTGGGAGGTGACAAGAGTGTTACTTGCTTCCCCCAGTTCATTTTCACTGCAGCCCTGCGAAGATGCTATTCCCCGTAGGAGACTCACTGTCCGTCACCCTGGGATCTTTGTTGCTTGTTGGCAGAGACCAAGCTGGGCTGGGCAGGGGCGATGGGCCCCACCATGCAGGACCAGCCCTCCCAAAGTGGGGTGGTCCCGTGGGGTGAGACATTGTCCTGTCGTCTTTGCAGCAGATATCATTATATCTAACATCAGAAATGGAGGTGAAATGTGCAAAGATGCCCCTGTAAGGAGGGTGCTGGGGGCACCCTGGGAGCAGGACTTCACACAACCTGCTTGACTGGTGGAATCGGGTTTGCCCATCGAGAGGTTTCCCCTCATCACGGTCTTGGGTTTCCTGCCGATGGATTCTGCCCTGGCTTGTGGACTATCATGGGGAGAAATGGGGACTTGCTGTCGTGATCCATGTCCCTCCCATCGTTGATGCTAACGAATGGTACCAGGCAGACGTCAACCATTATGATAGACAGGGTCTGAATAAATCAGTGTGCATGGAACATTGAGCATCTTTGTTGTAAAACAAATGGCCTGTGGTCAGTTAATCATATAAAGAAACATCTCCCAGACCTCCTGGCATTATTCATAAGTCCTAAATCCTCTTGCAGTTTCATAAACAGAACTTCTGTTAAAATATGGAGAAATTACAGTCTGGAATGGTTGTTGGAAATGTGGCTGCTGCAGACTGCGAGGGAAGAGGAGAGAGAGAGGTATTTTTTTTGCCAAAGTCTCGTCTCCACTGTCTGAACTGTCCTTTCGCCTGTAGCTTGCAGGGCTCCTGGTGCTGAGCCTCCCAGGGGTTCTCTCTCTCTGGGGCGCAGTGGGAGCCCCCTGCCAGGCTCTGTGCTCGCTGCAGCACCCAGCAACGGGCACCTGATCTCCCCCACACAGAGGGTGGCTGCGGAGCCCCCGACCAGCCGTGAGCCTCCTGTGAACCCCCCTGCCCTCTCGGGACTGGCGAGAGCCCTGGTTTGTGCTGGGGCCTCTCGCCCATGGTGAGCCATGGGGCACCAGTGCAGCGTGGTGCCAGCACCCCGTTGGTGAGTGGGGAGAGGTGGGGGTCCAGTGAGAGGGCAGGCAGCCCCGATGGAACTGGACTGGTGGGGCAAACCATGCCTGGAGGAGTGAATTTGCACCTGGAAGCAGACAAAAAGGAACAGGAGAGGGTGAAAGCCAATTAGCAGATCAAAGGCGGAGGAACCAAGCCCCAAAGAAAGGGTTGGGTAAAGCAGAGCGCTCTGGAGATGACTAAAAATAGGTGTTAATAAACTGCGGCTGGGCTGTTCAGCCACAAGGTGGGAAGGAGAAGACAATGCCTGAAGGTGACTGGAGAGCGTCCTCCCCCCAGGGTCCCTGTCTCTGCAGCGGTGGTGGTTTCACCTGGATTTATCCAATTCCACACCCCATCACATCAGATGGGGCGCTCCGGGCCCCCTTTTCAGTCCAGCTCCAGAGGAGGGGCTGCCTCCCCACAGCAGCTCTGGGCTCTTTGGGCCTGGAAGTCGCTTTCTTCTGTTGAAGGCCTAGGATTGATGTTTGTTGCTTTTACATCATGATTAGAGAAAAAAAAAAATAATCTAACTGTGGCTGTCCCAATTTGCAGTTCATGTTTCAAGAATGTGGCTCTTATGTCTTGCCAGCCCTCAGCACGTTCACTTGTTAAATTATGCATATGCTAATGAAGTGTGAAAATCAGCCAAATAACAACTCTCTGTAATCGCTTAATGTCCCCAGAGCATTGTGGCTTTTTTTTTATTATTATTATTTCATGATTTGTGACCCGTTCTGAGTCACGTTTCTGCAGGGCGTTCTTCCAACAGCCGAGGTTAATGAGTATTTTCACTTTTTCCCCTTCTGAAAGAAGCCCAAACATGTGCTCACAACCCACAGCGCAGCTTGTGTTTCCCATTTTGAAGTAAGTAATCCCCAGATTTTGGTTAGAGGGGGGAGCGGCTTCCTGGCACAATGGATAAAATCCACCTCCTTACCCTCGGCATGCACCTGGGGCTGTTGGAAGGGACTGTGCCCGCCCTTGGGTGTCCCGCAGTGGTGTGTGCTGCCACGGATGTTTTGAGGGAGTGATGCTGCTCCTTGTCCCCCGCATGGACAGTGTCCACCCTTCCTGGGACAAAGCACTCCCTCATCAGAGGACAGCGTGTCATCTGCCACCGGGGTGGCTCATGCTCTTGTCCTCCCTCCTGGTGTGGGCTGTGTGTGGACGTGGCATCACCCCAGCTGGGGTGGGACCAGGGCCTCCTGTGGTACCCATCCCAAAGTCACGAGCGTCATGGGGCACTGCCGTGCTGGACAGGGCTGGGGTCACCAGAGGTGGGTGACACTGCTGTGCTGGGTGGGGAGCTCCATCTGTGACTCGGAGCAGGGTTTAGATCTGCTCTACCTGCTCAATGGCCGTACTGGAAACCTCCAGTTCAGTTGGTGAATACAGCGGGCCCTGCTTCCCAGAGGAGAGGGAAGCCCAAGGCCTTCCGTTCAGCATTGGGCAGGCAAATAAAAGCAGGGTTGCCTGACATCTGGTAACATCTGGTAACCTGCTTTCTCACTGACAGCACGGGGAGGAGTAGAGCCGGGTACCCAGCTCCTACGGCAGAGCTGTGGTGATATGAATACTTGCATAGCATTGAGGTCATTTCTAGAAGATGGTCTGTAAGAGAATGTGGTGTTTATCACTGCGGGTGTTCAGTGGAAGTTGTTGGGATGTGGTGTGACCACGTCTGGTCAGTGTTGACCGTTGGTACTGGAGACACAGTTGAAGAACCCTTCTCCTGCTGGGTCAGAGCCACATTTCTCACCTCCCCCAATCCTGGTGTTGGTGACTGGACTGTGTAGAAGGTCTTTGTGCTCGTGGAGCTTGTTGTACTGTGTAAACGACAAGACTTCACTAGGAGCAGTCAGGTTCAGCTGTGGCTCTGGTTCCTGCAGATGAACAATGTCAAAATTATCTCAGTCTAATGGTTCTGGCCCAAATACCTTGCCCCGTTGCTGCCTGAGGAAGCACCATGTTTAGCTTCAGTGGTACAGCCCGGACACCAGAAACACAGCTCCCAGAAAAGACCTTTAATTCCCTGTCAGAAACAACTTAGTTAAATCCCATCTGACTGGGAGAGGGTTTTCATTTGATCTAATGAACGTCCATGCCTCCAGTTGGAAGCATATGACATCCCGGAGTTTATTCCCTGATAACGAGCCAGGTTTGTCTGCTTGTTTCCACTGAAGACAGAGTAAAATAAACCCAAATGCATTTTCTTTCCAAGGGGACAGAATCCACGGTAGGGCGATGGATCTGAAGTGGAGAGCGAGGGGTCAGTAGCTGAATTTTGGGTGTGTGGATGCAGGCAGGGGGCTGATGCTGGGGCTAGGGGACAGAGGCCTCACAGCCCCCTTGCTCGGGGCGGAGGAGCCAGGGCACCCAGGGCAGGGACACGAGTGTGTCTGCAATGCCACTGAACCGGCTTGGTATGCGGGAGATGTCTTCTGCAGCACAGCCCGTGCGATGGGGGGAGACGGGGTCCCCATGGTGGGGTGGTACCACTCACAGCCCCGACCCACACCGCAGCCTCCGGGCGAGCACCCAAAGTGCTGCTCTGCAGAAAGGCAGGGGTCTCCCCAGACTCTCTTGCGGCTATGGGGGGAGTCTGCCCCCCAACACCCCGGTTGGTCCCACACTTGCTCCCAGTACAGACCCACAGCCTGGTTTGTGCCAAGGAGGGGGCTTTGTGCGGGGGCCATCAGCAAGCACCTCCTGTGCTACTGAAGGTGCTTCTCACAAGTGATGGCGGTGATTGGCAGCCCAGCCAGCATCCAGCTGGGGACATCTTGAAGCTTTAAGATATTAGCTCTCCCATGTTAAGGATGAATTCTTGTTATCACAACCTTTCAGATCCTAAAAATAGCATGACCGTGACCTCTCCATTTCAGGTGCAGACTGAGTAGTGATTTATCACTCAGGGAAGTAAGCGAGGTCGTCTGTTTTTTGGTCAGGCAGGAGGAGGTGTTCCAGCCCTGTGTTAGATCCTTATCTAAGCCAGGAGATGAGCAGTTGGACCAGGAGAAATTCCTGATTAGTGTCAAATGGAAATATTTGTTATTTACACTTGCAATTTATAAAGCAAGTTTTTTTTTCCACTCTCTGCTACTTACTAGCAGGAGACACGATGCTTTCTTGCCCAGGCAGACGGTGGGCTGTCTCTGGGGAGAAGGCAGCGCTGGGGTGCTCTCCATGTCCCAACAGCTCCAGGCTCTGCCCTGCAGCACCAGAAGCAGGTTCCCCCTTGGGTGGCTTCATGGTGGAACTGGGCAGGACTCCTTAGACAGTGGTGCCCCTTCCATTTTCTGAACCATTCCGTGGAATGCTGGTGAATGCTGCTGGTGCAGAAACGCAGACACACATGTGCTATGGACTGGCAACAAAGGCAAAGTTCAGAAGATGGACTCATTTACAGCTATAATCTGCTCCTTCAGCTGCTGCACAAATTACTTTTAAGCAATTCATTTCAGTGGCTTAGAACATCATGTAATGAACCTAACACTAAATTGAAAGAAAGGAAGTTTAATTAAAATACTGCATGGGAAATGTCTTGAGACGAGCTCTTCCAGGGGCAGATTGAAAGCGATGGCACAGACATTCAGCTTCCGTTGGAAGAAATGTTAAAGTAGGCAGAAAATCTCATTTATGACAAGTTTCAAATTGAGCAGGCGGAACGTGTGTTGTGGACTGGCCTGGTCAGTCAGGCTTTTCCTGGGTTAATGTGGTTTTTGGCACTGCTTGGTGAGGGGATTGTGCCCCTGGGTGAGGAGTGCTGGAGTGTCATCCCCGAGCCCTGCACCCCGAGCAGCACTGGGGAGGGCGGTGGTAGGTGTCTCCCACCACTCTGCCTCCTGGGGAGGGGACCATGGGCTGGAGGACAAGGGAAGAACCTACAGCTGGTGGGACCTGAGTGGGGCAGAGGCAGGAGAAATGCTCTTGGCAGAGCACTGTGGTGGCTGATGTCAAAGGAAAATGCCCCGTTGGTGTGGACATGGGGTGGCTCCGATAGAGAAGGTGCATCCTGTGCTTGGAGCAGCATCACCCGGCACTGCTGGGCTGTGGCTGCTTGAGCCCAGCTGAAGTAAATCCTTTTGTGATGCCTTCCCATTTGGTACAGCCCCAGATGTTGGATTAAGCCATCTTTAGCCGATTAAATTCAAATCTAGGCAACAAATGCCAGGCACTGGCTGTACGTAGCTTCAGTGTGTTTTCTTCCCCCTAAACACAGCGCTGGGATATGAAGCACAATCTTTGGAATGTCGGCACTCTCTGCAGGCTCTGCTTCCCCTTTGCTTTCTTTAAAGGTGGGTTGTGGCAGGGATGGCCCCCACTGCTCCCCGCGGGGGGAGTTCATCCCCACGGGCTGTGCTCCCTCTTTGCCTGCTCCCGTTCCCCGCCACTGAGACCAGCCCCACTGTGTCTCGCTGCTGACCCAACGATGTCTCTGCCTCCCCAGTGGCCCCGTGCTGGGGCAGCCTGGGAGGTGGGTCTTCTTTGGGGGCCTGGGAGAACCCTGCACTGGGCCCGCTCTCTTTACGCCCTGTTTACCCCCTTGCAATAATCAAACCTTTTCCCATTCTGGGGATTGCTGTACCATTGTTCCATGATCCTTCGTGGAACAAGGCTCCATCAGTGGAGCTCGTTACTGAGCGCTTGGTGTAGGGGTCCTGTTGAAGCTCCTCCTGCAGGAGGAAGACCCTGTAAGGGTTGCTGCGTGTTGGACCGGCCGCGTTCAGCTTGAGGGGAGGTTGTTCCTGGGCACCAACCTGGAATAACGAGACGAGAATGACATAAGTGCAAAATGACAGCAAATTGTGGTCATAAGCTGAAAACAGCTGCTATACATGAAAGGAAAGCTTGCCGCTTCCAGATTTTACTCGCTTAGCTGACATTTGGGTACTTCTAATTCAAATTTTTAAAAAATCAATAGGTTTTGCTGATAAGCTAACAGATGGCTTCAGCAGGATGACCAGAAAGACAGAATGCGTGGCACACGGAGCGCTTTGGCAAAACACCCATTCTGGGGGCCATACACCGACCCTTTGCTGTAGTAATAATTTAACTAATTATAATTAATTTCATAAATTTCACGTATTGGTGTTTCCTGGGTTTGCAAGGCAGCATCTTGGGGGTACCCATGTGTGCTGCCCACCAGTGGGCTGTGGTCGCAGGCAGCACAGTGCTGGTCCTGCCAGAAAAGAGTCTTTGTGTTCCTGCTGAGGACAAGGGTCTGGCAGACACAAAGGGCTGGGTATTGTCGATGTCTGTGGGTCCGTGCTTCTCTGTCAGCTGTTCAGATTTCAGCAGCTGGTGTTTGGAAACTACAGGTTTTTGGAAGATATTTGGAAGCCAGACCACTTTTTCTGCTTATTCTTTATGCCCGTGTGTGAGAACTGCTCAGACGGTCTCGTGGCAGACCTGGGAGAGAGCCCAAGGCTTGTAGAAAACCTTAGGGATTTAAAAGGTGTTAGTGTGGAAAGAGTAGAGGACTCAATTGATGCTGCTTTTTTACCAAGTCTGATTTATTTTAAGAGTATGTTTTTGCAGGAGGACTCGGTTTTTCTATTCTGATTCCTGAGCCCAAATCAGCCATGTTGACGAGGTTTTCTGTCTTTTGCCTCTCAACCTCTTGGCAACAGGATGGCAGCATGAATCCTGCAGCGAGCCAAGGCACGGGGTACGGTCGGATGAGTTGTCTGGGGATGCTGTTGGCAGCATCAGCCGCTCGGCAGCCAGCACGGTGTCCGGGTGGGTGCCGGGGGTGCAGACAGGCTGTGGTCGGACTGTGGCACTGCTCCTCCTGTCCCCTGCAAAGGCAGAAACCTCCGCATGTAACAGAGGGGCAGTGGAGAAAAGAATAGTAAAAAGGGAAGAAAGCTGATACAGGAGATTATGGACTTTTGTACAATTCATCATAGGTTTCGTTTGCTTTGAAATTCCCGCACTCTGTAGAGCGTTTGTCATTATCGTAAGCATCCTTACAGCCTCTCTGTCCCGCCACAGTCAGGATTATTAAGGTGGCATCTTTAAATCCTTTCTGTCACATGCAGAGCTGTGGACACCTTTGCTTCCCACGGGTGGCCACGCCACCTCCTCCCCCACTGCTGTGCATTCACACTGGTGTCTCTGGGGACTATGGTGGTACCTGGTGCCGGGTGGCACCCCCAGGGATGGTTCCTGCTGTGCCTGCGGGCCAGGTGGGATGGTAGCCACTGGTCTGGGGCTTGGGCTGTCCTGCTGACTGGCCAAAGGCCTTCAAGGGGTCAGAGCCAGTCCCCGCTGATGAGGCTGTGCCACCCTGGCCAGGGAGCACCCTGTGGCAGATGGGGGATGGCCCAGGTCTCCTGCAAAGCCAGGTGCTCTGGGACACCAAAAAGCAGCTGATAATTTTCTCTCAAAGTGAGAAGAATTATTTGTGCTGGAAGGGAGATTCTGTGGGTCCCACACTAATTGTCTTGATTAACGTGATGTTCTGCCATTGCAGGTGTGATGTATAACAGCTCTATGAGGTTTTCATAGCCTGACCAATTAAAAATTGTCATTAATCCAAGAGCTAACGAATTTCTCATCTTAATGCCAGAAGAACATGCTTGCATTGTACATGCAAGTCCACGGCCAGCGAGAGGGGGTCATAGAACAACAGAGTGGTTTGGGTGGGAAGGGACCTTAAAGCCCACCCAGTGCCACCCCCTGCCCTGGGCAGGGACACCTCCCACCAGCCCAGGTTGCTCCAAGCCCCCTCCAACCTGGCCTTGAACCCCTCCAGGGATGGGGCACCACATCAGCTCCTGGGAACATTGTCTGCTGCCACCTGGCAGAATGTGCAGTGTCCTCCTGGTGCAGGGCAGTGGCCATGCTGTGTGGCCAGAGCCTGACATCTTCTGGGTCTCATGTCCATAGGGAGGATGAGAGCAAGCACATTTCTGCTCCTCGTTGGGAGAGGTCCCCAAGCTCCCTTGAGATGGGGGCTCCTGCCCTTTGCTTCACCCCACGTGCCTGTTACCATCAGCTGCGATGGGACCCTCTGAAATCAAGATGTGTTGAGGTGACAAAGAAGTATTTCTGCCAGCTGCTGTGTGAAGTTACGGTTCTGTCTGAAAGCTGTTCTTGGCTTTCTTTTCTATTTTATTGTTCTGCATCTGTTAATGCACCGACCCATTGTGCTGGAAGTGGTGTGGTTTCTGCTGATGGCACTCAGCCCCAGGGCAGCGCTGAGTGTTGGGGACAGAGGGAGCACTCAGACACCCAGGGCAGCGGATCCACTGCTCTCCTGTGCCTTCTCCAGTGGCTCCATGGCACTGTTCCCTCCTGAGCTCTAATCTCCAGCAGCTACAGTGAATTACACCTGCGAGGAGGGTGGAAGAGAGTAGATCCATCCGGGCGCTATGGAAGAGGTGCTGTGGTGAGGGATGCGCCAGAGGAGCCACGTAGAAAAAAGAACCCAGGTTCTGCTGTCTGGGTTGGTAGCACTAAGTTATTCTTTGCTGTGACAAGGGCAGAGAAATTTTGAATGTGCCAGTATTTTTAGCATGTAAATCTAGGAGAGCTATTCCATTCTGGGGAGGAGCAGCTGCTGCTGCTGGCTCTGCAGCACCATGAGGAGCAGCCGTGCCTGGGCGGCAGAGCTGGTGTGTCCAACCTGCCCTGAGGCTCCGAGTGGTGACTCCAGACCAACCCTGCGGAGACTGGGGCTCGCCATGGGCCAGAGGAGCTGCCTGGGCTCTCCCGGGGCTCCACTGTGGGGTTTTTCTAGAAAGCCTGGCCTTGGCCTCCCTCCTCCACCCCAGCCCTCGCCTGTCTTTGGTGCTGAGCTGTGCTGATCCGATCTGATCTAAGCTGAGCCGAGCCAGGCTGATCTGATCCAAGCCGTGCCATGCCGAGCCATGCCTCGCGCTGTCAGCAAGCAATGGTGTTTTGGGGCAATTTTCTCATGATACCAGCTCCTTACTGGGCTTAATGCAGTGGAATTGATTTCTGTTTGCCAGGATATCATTGACCTCAGCAGGGAAAAATCAATGCAGATCAATCACATGTGATTTTGCATGCTGTTAGATCCCAGTTTAACCTCTGCTATCCTCTCCCTCCCTGCTGCGGACCACCCAGTTTTGGGGAGGATTGATGGCTGGGCTCAGCCCTGCCTGACCCCACGGACTGCACTTTGGTGGGACTCAAGTGGTGCTTCCCTGTCCCCTCCAGCCCCATAGCCTCGGGCTTTCCCCTGCATCCCATCTTTTCTGTAACTGAGGGGCCCTGGAACCTCCTTGTTTGATTCCCAGCAGGGCAGAAAGCTGCAGTCAGGTCTGGGGGCAAGGTTTTTGCTGGGCTGGAGACTGGGAACACTGGTTCTGCTGTGAGCTGGGTCCTGCTCCTGCTGCCAGTGCCACTCTCAGAGCTGCTGGAGTACTTCATGGGAAGTGTCTCCAGGGTGCCCTGGCCGTCCCCAGAAGAGGTGAACCTGCAGAGCTTCAAGGTCCCTGGAGTGGCCAGAGGATCCTGGGATGCCCCATCCCTGGAGGGGTTCAAGGCCGGGTTGGAGGGGGATTGGAGCAACCCGGTGTGGTGGGAGGTGTCCCTGCCCAGGGCAGGGGGTGGCACTGGGTGGGCTTTAAGGTCTCTTCCCACCCAACCCATTCTATGATTCTACAGGACACCTCAGCTGCCTCCCTGCCGCGGGAGTGCCCGCTGTCTGTGCATCGGGATGGCTTGGCCCCAGAAGAATTAATTCTCCATTTGCCGGCCAGTCGACACCCACAGCAGTCAGGGCAGTTGGCCTCTTTGCACTTGGGACTGGTGGGTGGTTTGGGTTTGCTTTGGCTCTTATCTTTGTAAATCTGAACGTAGGAAAGCGAGAGCAGGTCATGGTTCCTTTTAAAATGGCTTGCCATGTTCAAGTGTTGGTATTTTCACAGCTCCATCAAAACTCTGCAAGTCTGTGTTTAAAGCTCTGACATGCAGCATGAATTCCTCATTGCTGACAGTGTGTGTGTTTCAGAGTTATTAAAACACCCTGCTCTCTCTCTTCTGGTTTTTTTTTTAATCCTTTTTTATTTTAAGAGAGGCGGGCAGAAAGGGAACCCAAGGGGATCTCTTTTAAACAGGGAAATGTGAAGAATCTCACGGTTTCCTGAGCTGGGTGGGACCCACCGGCTGTTGCTGAGCCGGGAACCTCCTCGGGAGACTGAGGACTGCGCTGTGTTACTCAGAGGGAGCTCCAAGGTCCTCCTCGAAACCCCTTTCTGAGCTTGGGGGCCGCCTCCTGCCATGGAGGGGTGGGATGTGGAGATGGTGCTTCATGCGCCCCGAGACCCCACAGTGGGCCCATGGTGGGGCTCATGGTCTGGCTCTCCCCTTACCAGACCAGGCTGTGTTTGCTGTTTCCCTCCCCGAACCCTTCAATTTTTTATGACCTCCCCGTGCGTCTTCATCCACCTGAATGGTTTCAGATGTAGACGTTGTTCTCCCATTAACAGGACCCGTCAGCATCTCGTTTGCTTCCTCCATCTCTGCTGGGGGGGTTTGCTGTGTAGTAACACCCCCCCTCTGCCCGGCAAACCCCCTCTGCCCTGGTGCTGTCTGGGGGTTGACGGGGGGAGGAGGGAGGTGTTTGTGCTGAGTTATTATCCCACACTTATCAGCATTAAACTGGATTTGACAACTCATAGCCTGGGATTTGAATTATCTAAATCCTTCTTCATTTGGCAGCCTGGTTTGCTGTTATTTATGGTGCTCCCCAATTTATTATCATCTGCAGAGTTGGAGGCTTTGTGTGTGGTGCTGTCAGCCCTGGGATTTACACAAATAATGAAAAGCTGGGGAGCGGAGCGGCGTTCGGGGGGCCCCCGGCAGGGCTGAGGGGCAGGAGCATGGCGGCAGAGCTCCCCCCATGAGGAATCAGGGAAGGAATTGTCCTGATGGTGTCATCTGCACAACTCCTGTCTGGGGGTGCTGGGTCACGGGCTCCTCCTGAAAGAGACCTGTCCTGCTGGGAGAGCAGCCAGAGGGTCGGAAGGGAGGAATCAGTGACTGGGATCAGGCCCTGGTTCTGGGCTCCCAGGGAGCGTGAATTGCCCTCAGTCACAGAAAACCTGCAGTTCTGGGGACCATCAGGTCTGAGGTCCCCGTGGAGCTGCCAGGGCTGAGGTGTCCCCCAGAGTCTGTCCCAGGGGAGCTCCTGGCTCGCTCTGAGGTAGGGCTTGCCTGAGGAAAGTTGGTGTTTCCATCCTGCAAAGGGCCAGTATCATGTTTTCAGCAGGGACATAAGAAAGCAGAGGGATAAATGAGAGCAAAGCTCTGTGCGGCAGGATGGAGCTGGGGTGCCAGGGCTGGTTTAGAGGGAAGTCCCTTCTGGGTCGTCCCTGTGGGATGGACTGCGGCTGTCACCCCTTCCAAGGAGTGGGGAGGCCGGGATTGGTTCCTTGCAAATGAAGTTGGTTAAAATTTGACTGTTTTGTTGTATTTTTGTCAACATTTTGGAAGGAACAAGAACAGTCCTAAAAATCACTGAAAATTTTGCAGATTTATTTCCTACCTTTTTTTTCCCCTCTCATTTACTGCCATGTGTTGCTCTCCTAGATCCTCCATGAGTGAAAAAGGAAGCATCCCCTTGACTTCAGCAGAGCTCCCCCGTGGGTGTCTGTCCTGCAAAGTGCAAGGCCACATATTTGTCATTTTTTTGGGGGAGTGAAACTCCAGGGTGGTTTTATGCATGAGGGGCTGAGTAACAGTGACCAAGTGCCAGGACATGGAGAACATGCCAGCTCCCCCATCTCGGTGCTGGGGGAGAATGAACAGGGATATGAGATGTTTATAGGAATAGCTGAGCTTTGGGGTGAATCCACGCATGGCAGCATGGGGATGTCAGCCCTGGGTCTTGTTGGGTTGGAAATTGCTGATTTTGCAGCTGTACGACTGACTCGTTTATGGACCCCAGACCCCAAGTTTGCTGTTTGCGATCATCCCCTGTAGCCAATTTATTGCAGTGGTGCTTACAGTAATGCTCTTCTTGCTGCTGAAAGGATGCTCCGGGAGCAAGGACAAGGTCCCTGGGATGCCCTGGGGCAGGTGACAGGATATCTGGGATGCCCTAGGAGCAGGGACAAGGTTCCTGGGATGCTCTGGGAGCGGAGATGAGGTACCCACGCCCCAGCATGGGTGGGGAAGAGCAGAGGGGGGAGCGGCACGAGCAGCTCCCACTCTGGGTCAGGCTGTTCCAGGGATGTTCAGCATGTTCCAGGGATGCAGGTCTCAGCAGGGACTGCAGCTCCAGCTCCCCTGGTTTTATCTCCTTTCTTTTCAATAAGGGGTCTGTGTCCCATTCCTGGTGGAGAAGCATGCCTTCCCTCCACGCTGGGAGAGGGGGAGGGGGTGTTTGTATTACAAATTTCCTATTTTTCTGATAAAACTGTATCGCTATGGCGGAAATCAAATCCAGTCTTCGATATTTTTAGCATGAAAGCGTGAAGGAGCGCGGATGCTGAGGGAAGAGAGGACGGGTGGTGCTGGTGAGGGGAGGGTCTCCATGGAAACTGTTTTCTTTAAATTCCCGCATTGGGGCACTGAGTGTGTGGGAGGTGATGTAGGAAATGAAAAAGCAAAAAGAGAGAAGCTTTTTTCCTTTCTGTTGTCACAAAACTGCTGTAGGAACCTTAGGAGAACCGAGCGTAAATTATTGATTATTTCAATGCGAATACATGGGAATTTTAATTAACAATCACCCTGTGGTGTCTCTCAAGTGGGGTGGGTGAGGATGAGCAGGCAGCAGCCCGTGACCCCCCAGCCTGTGCTGGAGGGGCCCGAGTTTGTCAAGAGACAAACCTTTGGGAGGGGTCTGGTGCTGCCCCGTGCTCCTGCACCATGACCCCCTCCCCTTCCCTCCGCGGGGTTTCCCCCCCCCCAATGCCTGGCTGCTCTTGGTACCTGGAGATGTCCGGGAGAAGAGCCAGAGACCAGCACATGGGTGCCGGGGGGTGATGCTCCTGCCCACGGTGGTGGGTTTGGGTTGGGTTGGGTTGAACACTTCTGCTCAGGAGAGGTGTTTTTAATTGGTATTTTTTCTTAAGGTAAGCTCTGTCGTTACCTTTGTCTGAGACCCTGAGGGCAGCATGAGCAAACGGTTGGTGCAGGAGGTTCTGTGATGCTGCACGCCCTTCCTGCCAGCACAGGGCAAGTGTCACCAGATTGGTGTGCCCAGGCCACAGCAGTGCCGAGCCGGGGGCAGTGCCCAGGTCATAGAATCACAGAATCATCTAGGTTGGAAGGGACCTTTAAGATCAGCTAGTCTAATTGTCAACCTAACGGACAGAAAACCATCACTAAAGTGTGTCCCTGAGCACCGTGTCAGCCTGCCTTTTGAATACCTCCAGGGGTGATGCCATGTGGTGCCATTTCGTGGAACCTGTCATGTAGTGCTGAGCCTAGGGCAGTGCTGTGGGCAGCTGCAGGCCATGATGTACTGGTGAGCAGTGGTGTGTGCTGGTGAGCTGTGAAGAGCTGGTGAGCCGCAGTATGCACTGGTGAGTAGTGGTGGGTGCCAGTGGGTGCTCCTCACTGCTGGGATGAGGTGTCTGCCCAGGTGCTGCCTGCTGTGGTGGCTGTTATCAGTCCCAAACCCACCTGGATCCACTGGCCCATCTCAGGTGCTGTCCCGGGGCAGAGGGGCTGTTTTGGGGGAGCTCACAGCCATGAAAGGGCTCTGAGATGCCTCGTCTGGGAGATCCTTGGCGCAGGGTGTGTTTGGTGGGTGCCATCTCGGCCGAGGTCCTGGGAAATGGAGATGGTCAGAAGCCTTCCCAGCAGCTGCAAAAGCCTGTGCCCATCTCTGGATCTGGGGTCAATGGCCTTTTCTTCCTTGTCTTTTCTAATCTGTTGTGGTACCTGAGAGGGATAGAAATGACAAGCAGGAGAAGGGACAATTCGGGTTACCTGTCCTAGGTGCTTTCTCTGCTGGCACACAATGGAGCTGATAATCAAGAGGAATCACAGAGCTGCTGGGAGGGATCCAGGGGTGTGGGTGGCCTGGGGCCCAGCCGGTGTTTGCAGCCGCAGCCACACTGGGCTCTGCCCCTTCCCTGGACTGGGGAGGCTGCAGCTGGGGCCATGGATGTGGTGGAGGGCAGAGATGCCAGGAGTCCTGTCATGGCTGGCTGTTCCCGGGGCTAGTGCCCTTCATTGCAGAATCGATCTTGTACCCAGCCCCGGGGCTGCATTGGTCCCTCCCAGCTCTGAGCCACGCTCCAGGCAGTGGGTGAGCACCCGTTGGGCAGTAATTACTGTAGAATTAACCTCTGACATTCTTCTAAAAATAGGCCAAATAAATCCAGTCATTAGCGGCTCTCCTGCCTGCTTTGCCTCAAGGGTAAACACTGCAGATTAAAGCCTTTAGGAGTCTCAGGTCCCTGTGCATTTCGCATTTGGGTGCTTCTCCTGTCGCTGCAGCCAAGCACTGGTCCCTACTCGGGGGTTTTGCCCCCAGTGGTGGCACTTTGGTTGGTGGAAGGGAAGTGGTGCAGCATGGTGGCTTTTGGGGTGACAGAGCACTGAAAAACATCACTTTGATTTGCCTTGATAGATGATGAGAGGCTCATCACCAGGCAAAGGGAACTGGCAGAGTTGATGTGGTTTTGGGTGAGTTTGGTGGAGAACACGAAGGTGTCTTCACCTGTCTGCTCCCTCCCCTCCAATGGGGATGGAAAATCAATCACATCACCCAAAGTGGGGGGGGGCAGCTCTGCAGGGTGTGAAAGGAGCATGCTGTGCTATACTGTACCGTACCGTGCCATTCTGTACCATGCCATGCCGTGCTGTGCTGTACCATACCTTACCGTGCTGTACCATGCCATGCCGTGCCACCCAGCCCTGTGCCCCCACTGCTGGCAGTGGTGCCCAGGCTGCCTTGGGCATAGGCACAGGGTGCAGATGGGAATACCCCTGAATTCGGCCGTCGGGGCACAGGCCAGAGGCAGGGGGGCAGGAATGCAGAACAGGTTCTTGATTCCTGGCAGCAAAGTTCCAAAACACTGTGGTCATAACTCTGTTATATTGTCTGTATAATAATATAGACAATAGAAAAACAGAGATTTATGGAGATGCCACGGGGGAGGAAGCGCTGGCAAGGCATGTGGCTGTATGAGGAGTGGTGCTTTCTGGATGCCTGTGAAAGCCAGTCTGCCATTACTGAAATTGTCTTTGTCTTCTCCTTTCCAGCTGACATCATCTCTACAGTAGAATTCAACCACACTGGAGAATTACTAGCAACAGGGGACAAGGGGGGACGTGTTGTAATATTTCAGCGCGAGCAGGAGGTAAGTGTCACTGAATGCAAAATGCCCATTTTATCTTTTTAAGAGAAGCTTCCTGCTGTTCCCTAATCCGTATGTGTCGCTCCTAACCTCAGGTCTCCCCCAGCAGACTCCACACTGAAAAGCAACTATTAACATGAGCAGGGCCAGATATCACCCTGTAAAACACCCTCCAAAACCACGCTGCGTTTCCTGCATCCTTTTCAGCCATGCTCCCTGTGGGTGTGTTTGCTGACGGCGGAGGGGATGACTCAGGCCTGGCCATGAAAAATGTCATGCTCTGATGATGGTTTTAAATGTTTCTCAAAGTTATAGCCTCAAAATCACTTCTGTGTAAGCTGGAGAGAACTGATCGGTTAAAGGTTACACTCACAGACACTTCATCAACCTTCCCAGCAGTATTTCATCTCTCATTTCTCTCTCCTTTTATTATTCTCCTGCTTTTCTTGAGCTTCAAGCTTCTTGTCGTCACAGCGGGTGCATTCTGTTCGGCTCCCACTGTGGAGCAGGACTGCGCTCCAGGGGACAAGGTGGGGCTTCACCGACCCAAAGGTGTCGTTTGCGTGCAGGATGCTCATCTCCACGACAGTTCTCATTTAATTGCCTCAGCCCCGTTCGGAGCCTGGTGCTGGGTTCATGGTGTGGGATTTGCAGATCCATGGTACCTTACGAGTCCAAGCCATGGCATGCTCACCGTCGCTTAACATGTGGAGAACCAGAGCCAGCAGGTGTTCTCTGGCTCGTGGTGCCTCCAGCTCCTCTGTTCCCTCCCTGCAGAGCAAACACCAGCCCCATCGCAGGGGAGAGTACAATGTCTACAGCACCTTCCAGAGCCACGAGCCGGAGTTCGATTACCTGAAGAGTTTGGAGATAGAGGAGAAGATCAATAAGATACGATGGCTCCCGCAGCAAAACGCAGCCTATTTCCTGCTCTCCACCAACGGTACGTGACCGTGGGCAGCTGGGAAGCTCCGGTGCTGCTGTCCCATCAGTCTGGCCCTGCTTGGTGGCGTTGCTTTGGGAACAATGTATGTTTAAAAAAAAGTCGACTCCCCTGAGGGTGACACAAGTGTCACGGGGGAGCGGGAACCTGGCCAGAACTGTCTGGCAGAGCTCGGTTCCCGTGCAGCTGGTTTTGTCCTTATTCACAGCATCCTTCATCCTTTCCCTGTGAGGGAGGAGGTCTTGTCCCCCTGCTGACAACTTAGGGATTTGGGATCCTGGGAACTCGTTTTTCCATGTTTTTAACTTTTTTTTTTTTCTTTTTTTTTTTGGGAGGAAAACTGCAGCTGATTTGTTTCAATTTGCAGCTGTGTTCAGCTCAGCAGTTCCATGTTACATTCAGATAAATATCAGGAGGTTCCAGGAATATTACTTGGGATGAATGGAACCTTAAGATGGATGTGACTTAATTACTTCAGGGGAAAAGGAGGGGTCTAATTATCTTCCATAACCAACTTACTTTGTATTATAGAATTGACTCTATTGATCATTGTAATAAAATTCAAAGACTTATTAAACTCATTTGGGGGGAGAATCATTGAAATGCAATGAAGATTAATTATAGAGCATAATGTTCTGTTAATTGAGTTTTTAAATAGTTTTTTGATTAACAGGGATATTATCTTTCCATTTGGGATGGCGCTTCATATGCTAGCAGGTTATCAAAATTATTCTTTTAGAAATACTCCCGTGTTATGCTGTTTCTTTTTGTTCTCACTGTTAAACTAACGTTATATATAGACAACCCCTGAAGTAAAGCGTGTTAATAAAAACAAAATTAATGGTACTCTGTTGGAATTGCCGTGTAAAGGAGAAAATTAAGATGGATGATAAGGTTGTGTATGAAACCTGGTGGAAGTGATGATAAACTACTGATAGAGTCTCTGCCAGGAGCGAGGAAAGAAAACACCATTATTCACAGTAAAACCACGTGTTCTGGGGCTCCCTCTGTGGGGGCTCGGGGCAGGGGGCAGGTGGGAACCCCAGGGGGACGGGAGCCACGGGGACAGGTCAGAGCTGCCTTCATTCCATGGGAACTGCCAAGCTCTGTGCAGGGTCTGAAGGGGAAGCTTGGGGTGACTTTGGAGCGAGTTCCAGGCACTATTTCACCTCCTTTGGGGAACTCCCAGGGAGGTTCTCTCCGCCCTGGCTTCCCTCCTTCCCAGCTACGGGAGCCTCCAGTCCCCATTGCCCTGCTCCACGTGTCCCATGCTGGGGAGTCCCACATGTGCCACGATCCTGATGGGGGTCAGCAGGGATGGCCGGAGGTCAAAGAGGAAGAGAAACAGCAGAATTAGGAGAGCTGCTGCATCCTCAGTGTTCAACACTTTCCCAACTACTAGAAGCTAAACTAATTTGCCATTATGCTTGAAAAGTGACCAGTGGCCCCTGGATAACTGCTCTGGGTAACTTGGCCCCATCACTCAATATATCGAACACCAACATCCAAGGCATGAGCTGAGGCTCTGAGCCCTGGGAAATCACTTCCCTATTATATCTCCATTAACCCAGTAGTTCTGTTCTGTTGTTCAACCACCTCCCTTCCATCTGGGATAGACACATCGGCAGTTGTCCGGCAGGAAGAGGAACCCCCAGGCTCTGGGGACAAAGTGCAGTGGTGACAGGTACATCTTCTGTACCCACTTCCAGCAAGGTGCAGGGGGGACACAGCAGACAATTCCCTTCCCTGTTAAACCAGACGTGTGTCCTTTGGCATGTCCTTGGTGTGTCCCTAGGGCAGAGGGGGAGCTGCTGGGTGTAACGCTCTCCTCTCCCCCCCCCAGATAAGACAGTGAAGCTATGGAAGGTCAGCGAGCGGGACAAGAGGCCGGAGGGATACAACCTCAAGGATGAGGATGGCCGTCTCCGGGACCCCTCCATGATCACCATGCTGCGGGTGAGTGCGGGCAGACCCGGGCTGTCAAGGGGCCTTTCTCTGCAGGCTCTGGGTGAAAATTGCCACTGGTGTCCCTTGCGTGTCACAGTGCCAGTAATGCCGGCGTGAAGTGGCGGGTCAGTGTCAGAGGGCAGGGGGTGCTCCTCATTTCAGAGGCTGGTGCTTTGGCTGCTGTGGGCACGGGAGCAGAGGAGGGAGCTGCTGCCGGAGCGGTGCCCGGGCTGCACACGGGCTCTGAGCAGTCGTGCCACAAAGTGCCACGTTTCGTCTCCTGTCGGTGCCCTGGTGCTGCTGCTGCACCGCCCTGCACACTGTCCTGGGCAGTGGGGTCATGTCTCACCCCAGCTGTAGGTGACTCAGGAGATCACTGTGGTACAGAGGGTGGTTTTCTGTGGTTTCCACTGGATGCTCCCTGGATGAGAAACGACCCTCCCAGGCCAAGAGCACATGGGTGCTGTGTGATGGGAGAGGGAAGAGGATGGGGAAGCTTTGGAGAGGAGCTGCTCTGCTGCTGCACCTCTGCCCCAGCAAAGAGATCTGTGTCTTTTCCTTGGATGAATTCTCCAGAAGATTATCATTTAAATGACAAAGTAATGTGAAACATTCGGCTTTGTTTGGCTATAAAATGCACGTGGCAGAACTAATCAATTCCAAATGGTCGCCATCAAACCATTGCTACAGAAATCAAAAAACCCAGGATTTTCTCATTTTCATTAGCAGCTCACAGGGCTCTACAGCAGCTTTACGTGTAGCCTTTTGGTGCTTGGCTGCCCTGGGGGAGCCTGGCCCCTCTGCCCGGGCAGGGCCCTCTCTGGGGGTGCTGCACTGGGCTGGGATGTGCTGGGCATCACTAGGGTTTACTGGTTTGGAGGTGGTGGGTTGTGGCTCCCAAAGCAGCACCCTGGATGAGGATGGAAGGGCTTGGCTGGGTCTGACGGGGAGGCATGGCCGGGCTGGGGGCTTGGGTGCTGAGATCACCACGCAGGGTAAGACAGTTCCCCTGGGACAGGCAGCACAGCCCTTTGTGCCATGGTCCGGGGTGAGGGAGGGACTGGTGGGACACGGTGGTGACTGCAGCCGGTCTGCGGCATGGGACACACCTACCTCTGGTGTCACCCTGCAGGGACTGGAAACGAAATGAGGGAGCCCCTTTGGCTGCTGCTTTTTTTGTGTTTTTTTGTTTTTTTCCCAGGTCATGAGCTGAATTCTTCCTTTTCTGGTGGAAACTCATTATTTGTCCTTTTAATATTCGTAAACTCACCTTGAAATGCCGATGACCAGAATTGACCTTTCAGATATTTTTTCCATCTCCTTTCCACAGCAGTTACAGTGGCTATGTCTAGATGTCCTGTAAAAACAGTGTGCAGGCAGAGTCATCAGCCGGGTTTGGATTGTTTGGGTTTGTGTTTGGTAACAGGGCTGTGCCAAACACACTTCTTCCTGGAAAAGCAGGAAAGCTGTAAAAGGCTAGGTGGGATTTTACTGACACTGGCTTTTTCTCAGCAGGAGAAGGGAGTTTAAAAATATCTTTTCAAACAATCACATCTTCAAGGGGAATGCAATTCTGATGAGATTGGCATGAAGCATTCAGGCTTTTTAATTTCAAATAAGAAAAGTGTTCTGTTTGTTCTTTGAGATTTCTGCAAACTTATTTCAGAGTTTGGGTACAGATTGTGAAAGTAATCTTGGAGTGTAAGAGCTGAACTAGGACAAATTCTCAGTTACAAACAAAAAAAATCCTATTGTGCTATAAAAATATACAAAGAACAAGAAATCTGGGATGATTTGGGCTGCGTGTGGAACAACATTTGCAGTCAGTGCTCAGCTTTGCACTAAAAACCCTTCATGGGCTGGCCCCGTTGCTGGGGGGTATTTGTGTTGGTGGCCTGACCGTTGCCCCACACGGACTAACTTCAGGCCCTGAGCTGGCACCTCGGAGCCGATGGAGTGGAGCCAACAGACCCTGCTGGGACTCATCCCCATTGCGGAGGGGACCCTCTGCCACAAATGCCTCCCGTTGGCCTCTGCCCGGGATGACAGCCCCCCTTCTGCCCTGCCATTGAGCTGGGGGCTCTGGAGGGGCACGAGGCAGGGACCTTGTCTGCTCCCACGGTGCGGTGGGGTCTCAGTGTGCAGTAGGGTATAGTTTTGTGTGTCACTTCCCATGCTGGAGCCCTGCGGTGTGCCAGCAGCCTCCTCTGTGTGCTGCCCGTGCCTTCCTCCCCATCGACCTGGTGTCTGTGGTCCTCCCACTCCTGCTGACCCCCCCTGCTGGGACCCAGGCCCTTACGGGGCACCCAGAGGTGCAGACGTGGTGGTGGATCTCTAGTTGGCAGTGAGTCTTTGGGTGCATTTCATGGTATGAAAAAAGGCTCGGAAGCAGGCGACAGAAGCAGTGGTGTCACTGCTGTCTGAGCAGGGAGGGGAACACCTGGGGAAAGAGCCGAGACCAAGGGGCTCTGTCAGCCACAGGGGCTGGTAATGAGATAGCGGGTTTATCCTGCTGTGGGAAGGCACCTTCCATGCTGCATGGGGATGCTCCAACGAGACAAAATCCTGAAGAGCATGAAATTGTGAGTGTGCCGTGAAAGTAGTGTTTGATGCACGCTTTGTCTGCAAAATACTAATCTGCGGGCAGTGTTGGCCAGTTACAGAATATGCCTTTTGTAGGTGAGCAGTAAACATGGGGGAGTGTGTTCCAAGGAGCTTGGCTGCTGGAGCGGGAGGAGAACCTGCTGGATTTATCCCTGTGCAGCTCCCTCTGCTCCCTGGTTTGCCAGGAAGGGATTACCTCTTCCTGTCCACAGACCCAGGGCTGGGGTTAATCTGGGCTCTGGCTGTGACTAATCCCACTTGGCCAAATCCTACCAGCTCGCCAGGGCCACACTGTCAGCCATGGGGCTGGGCTGGTGGCACTGGGCTGTGCCTGGCCCCACCGCTCGGCTGGCACCCGAGAGGGCAGTCAGTGCTGTGGTGGGTGCAGGCGGGAGGGAAGCTGCCCAAGGTGACAGTTCCAGCCGTGCTGTTGGATGCCAGCAGGCAAGTGCCAGGCTCCCACTGCTGTTGGTGCTGAGCTTTGGTATCCCCTGGTGGGGTGGGGACTGGGTAGACACCTAAATGGATTATTTATTGATTTTTTGTCTTAACGGCTACAACTCTGGGTCAGATTTGGCTCTCAGCAAAGTCTGGTGCAGCTCCATGTGCTGAGAGGATTTCATGGAGGTGACCGAGAGCAAAACCTCCTTCTCCATTACCCAGAGATGGGTTTGTGGTTCCAGTGCTGCTGAGCCTGCAGTGGCTGTCTCCTGCGGCCACCCCCAGCCAGGGAATGGTGCAGGGGACAGTGCAGGGGATGGTGCAGGACCTGCAGGGTGGTGCTGGGCAGCCGCAGCAGCTCCTTGGGCAGAGGCAACATCACTGCTTCCCGTGTTGGCGCTGGGCTGTCCCTGCTTGAGCTCCCCCCATCATCATCACACCTGATAGGGACTTTTGGCCCCCAGCGTGTCCCATGAGGATTCCCAGCAGCGCTTTCCTCTTGCCTGTAGGCAGTTGATCTGCATCCCGCTGTGCAGGCACTTCCATGTCACCGGTTCCACCAGTGACAGGCAGCTCAGACATGGCACCTGCTGGACTCATGCGTGTGGGAGGTTACATGGCCATGGTTCCCTGGGAGCTGAGGTTTTACCCTTTTCCCCCTGTCTTTGGGCTTGTGTTTTGAAAGTGCCACATGCACTACAGCACTTCTGGGCAGGGGATGAGGTTTTGCTGAGAGATCTTTGCATCTCTGCAGGCCATGGCCACCGGGGCCATTGCAGCGCTGTAAACGAGGAGAAGAAACTGCCACACGAAGCTTCTCCCTTGGGAGCAGGGAGCGCTTGGTGGCAGTCGCCATGGCAGGAACCCTGGTGGGAGCAGGGGCAGCAGGGACTGACATGGCATTACCTGCATTCCTGGAGGTGGCAGGGGGGACATGCCAGGACATGCCAGCTCCCTCCACCCCCCAACCACAGAGAATATGAATTTTACAGCTGAAGGGAGGATTAGTGCCTCATTAACGCTAGAAAGGGGAAGCCTTCGCCAGGTGAGGGGAGAGGAATCGAGTGTCATGTGTGTTCTGAATGAGTGGGGACAGCTCCTTCTCAGGGGGTGCCTGCTAAAGGCAGGAAGAAAAATTAAGACGTATTTTGTTTTAGATGAAAAATGACTGGCTTCCCCCCCGCCCTTCCTTAAAACAGAAGCTAATTTAATTTATTAGTGGTTTATTTTATTTGACAGCCTTTCTATGTACTTGATGCGGTTTGTTACACTGAATTAGCCTTTAATAATGGGTATGTGTAACACCAGTGCCTGCCCTGCAGGCTGGCTCCGTAACTGAAGGAGGGATGCACTGGGGAGGTCTCTGCTGTTGAGGATCACCACAGCGATGCTGGGGGCAGCCGGGGGTTAGGAGGGGGGCGTTAGGCAAATGCTTGCTTGGACTCCATGTGCTTCAAAAGGAAGAAAAAGGCAAGTCTCAGTTGCTGTCACCTTGCACCCTTCATTAGGACCATTCTCACTGTCCCTGACTGCTGCCACCCAGCTGGGCTGGGGACAGCATGGCTGCAGGGTCATCCCCTACACCACCCAGTCCTTTCTGTTTCTGTGCCTAGAGCAGGAATGTAACTGGGGGGTCTCTCCTGCTGGAAGGGGCTGTGGGGCTGTGGGTCACAGTGATGGGGACCAGCTTGGCAAGAGGCAGCTGGGAGCAGTGAGGATGTTCGGGTGAGGGAGGCAGAGGGCTCTTCTCTGCCCAGCATTTCTGTGTCAGTGAGGGCAGGCATCGGTGCTGGTGCTGGCCTTGGGCTGTTGGCATGGATTCATGTCGGCCTCCCCTGCGTTCCCAGCTGGATTTGGGGTGGGCTTCAGTGCAGAAGACATTAAACCCAGGCTGAGCCCATCCTGCGGTGGCAATAGCTGCTCCCCTTGGCCATCTTGAGACAGGATTTGCTTCCCCTGCAGGGTTCTGCTGCTGAGGGACAAGAAGCTTCTCCCTCGGCAGTGTGCCCAGTGCCCTCCTGCCTCCTCCTGCCTCAAAGTGTCAGCACTTCCAGGTTTAAATACTTCTTGGGGATACCCTTAAGCAAAAGCTGGCAGCATGTGGTGAGAAGGGGTATGGACACTTGCTGTTTTCCATATTTCAGTGTAGGTTCTTGTCACCACAGCAGGTAAAAAAACCCGCCTTAGCAAAACACAAGGTTGTTCCTCTCACAGGGGTTTACCTGGTGCCGGAACAAGTTTCAGACATATAAAACTAACCAGAATTTGATTCTGAGGTAATGCATGGGGGATTTTCTTGGCTGAAGAGTTTCCCTTGTCTCTGTGGTGGTGAGAAGCTGCCCCATAAGAATGGGGCTGGGCATTGTGCTGGGTGCAGGTGGTGGCAATGGCTCAGCCCCAGGCACCGCACATCGTGGGGCTCCGGCTGGGCTGCGCCATGACCCTGTGGAGCTGCACAGCGTCACCACACTCACTGAAATCCACTGCCAAAGCCTCGGCTGTACATGTTTTTCACCCACCAAGGCCTGGTGTAACTGCTGAACCCTTTCCCTCTGCACGACCGTCATGTTTCCGATGGGCTGAGTGACAGCCCGTCCCCTGTAGTCCCCAAGCAGAACGCGAGCCTCTGTCCCCAGATGGCTGAGCAGAGCCCTTCAGCGGCAAACGATGCATCATTGGCTGTGTCAGGTGGAATTAGCAGGCAGTCTCGTCACATTAAGCTCAGGCTCTGCACTGGCAGTCCCTGTGCTCCAGTGTCACTCCAGCTGGCTGTCACACGCCTGTCCCCACTTCTGCAGCCATGGGAGATCTCTTTGGGCAGCGCACAGATAATGTTCACGGTAAAGAAGTGACTTGAGGGAACACTGTCTGGCACAGGGGAGTGCAGCACCGACACCTTCCCCAGGTATTAAGTCGCCTTAAGAGCGTTCTGTCTGAAGTTATTACAGCACTCCTTGCACATGCTCCTCTTACCGCATCCCTCCGTCCCTCATCTTTGCATGAGTTATTAATCCAAAGGCGATCATGTATATCCCTGATTCTAGTCCCTCCATCTGTCCCTGCCCCGTGCCTTCCCTTTCCCTGTCTCTTCTCATCTCTTACCCCCCTCACTTCACTGGGAAGAAAATGCAAAGAAGTTAAAATCAAAATCTGTGCTGACTGGCTCCCTCCAGAAATGCCTTTCTGTTAGAAATGCTCCAGGAGTTTCAGATTCAGTTAACGGTGACAACACAAGGCAGAAGTGGTTTTTGGTTTGGGTTTTTTTTTCAGAGGAGGAAGGGTTGCTGCAGCAGAGATCCAAGCCTGATTTACTGGGCTCTGGCTGCCCCACAGCAATCTAACCATACTGGTGCCTCTTTCACCAGTAAAAGCCTTCAGTGTCTGCTTGTCCTTCTGTCCATACATGTAGGAGGGTGTTAGCTTTCCCTGGGTGCTGACACTCTGCTTCCCATCCTGCAGGTACCTGTGCTGCGGCCCATGGACCTGATGGTGGAGGCCACCCCCCGGCGGGTGTTTGCCAACGCTCATACCTACCACATCAACTCCATCTCCGTCAACAGTGACTACGAGACCTACATGTCGGCCGATGACCTGAGGATAAACCTCTGGAACTTTGAGATCACAAATCAAAGTTTTAGTATCCTTTGGTGCGTGTGACCCCTGGGACGGTCCCAGGGCAGGAATAAGGGATGTGGCTCAGCTGGGGCATGGGGTGCAGAAGCCCTGGGAGCCCAGAGACAGGCAAACGTCAGTGGGAGAATGAGAAGGCTGGGTGGGGAGGCAGGGCCCTGGTGAAGGTGAGCGGTGGAGGGGGACCTGTGAGGTCCAGCTCCATGGGAAGCAGTAGAGCCACGGCCATGTCTGCTCTGGTGGAACCGAGCAGGTACCACAGCGTCTTGCCTGGCCCCGTTTCTGCTCCCCATCGCAGTTCCTCGGTGCAGGAGCTTCACCCTCTAGCAGGGGCTCAGGAGCATGACGTAGTGCTGCGCTCTGTGCAGCTGACTGCACAACACCTGAAATCCCGTCCCTGGGTGACATTACCAAGGCTTGTCCCTCTCACCTCTGCCCGGGCTGACCCAGGACACTGGCGGGACACAGGACCGTCTCCGGTGGGACACAGGGCTGTCTCTGGTGGATGCAGGAGTGTCTCCAGTGGGTACCTTTGGCCATGGGACTCAGCCAGTCCCTCAGCCCAGCCAAGGCTGAGCTGGCATCATCCTGGTCCCCGCTGCTGCCTCCCTTTGTGGGTGACAGGGTTTGGAATTTTGCCTGCAGGGTGTGCATGGGGCGGGCAGGAGGGAGAGAGGGGGCTCTGCGGATGATGGGGAAGACAGATGCCTTGGGGAAGAGGGAGAGAGGAAATATTAATGGTGCGGGCTCCATTATATCCTGCAGCAGGTGACAGGCTGCCAGTCACCGTCCCACAAATGAGGTCGTGCCAGTCACCCTTGTAACAGCTGCATCAGAAATAATAGCAGTGGGGCACTAATCATTGGTGGTATTTATACAGTGATTTCCACTGAGAAATCCCTGGGGCATGTGGTAGGTTTTGGCAGCTGGGGAGGATTTCAGCAGCCACGGGCCTGGGGCTGGTGGGGGCTCGATGCGGGTGCCGTTGAGCAGAGCTGTGATGTGTGTTGCTCTTTGGGGAAGGAGGTGAGGAGTGCTGCTTTGGGTGAAACCTCAGGGAGCAGAGATTGGAAACCTCTGCTGAGCAAAGCACAGGGGTGTTGTGGGAGGGTTGCTGTGTGTCAGGAGATCACTACAGAGCCACGGGGAGTGCAGTGTCATGGTGACAATGTGGTCCTGTACCGCTGCTTGGTGCAGAATGTCCGAACGGCTCGCAGAACTGGTACCCAAGGGCTCGGGCAGTTGGGAAGGAGCCATCACTGACCTGCTGGGGCCTGCATGGGGTCCAGGTCTGGCTGGAACTGGGACCCCAGTTGTCAGACGTGGCATAGCCGGGTTGTGAAACCACGCAGGGGATGGAACCACGGCAGCTTCTTGTGCAGAACGCTCACTGTTATAAAACACCCCTTGTGGGTAGGAAATTCGTTTCTTCTTCTTTCTCTTCTTTTAACTTGTATCTTGCCAGGATCTTAATTGGTTTCCCAGGGGGTGAGAAAAGCTGTTGTTTCTTTTCCTCCCTCTGCATAGTGTGTGTATTGTCCCATGCTGGGTGTCTGGATTGAACTGCAGGATCTGAAGCTGTGTCCACCAGTGACCGCTGGCTTGATGTCAGGCTAGGAGGGACACTTGTCAGCTGTCCCCTGCGGCACCAGGAGGCTCTGTGGGTCCTTGCCATCACTGTCCCCCATGGGGCCTGGGGATGGGGTCTGCAACTCAGCTTTGAACCCAGCCCGAGCCCACTGAGCCCGAGCACATGAAGTATTTGGCCAATTAGACATCCCTGGGCAGGTACCCCGAGCTGTGGTGGTTCCCTGTTGGTTGTTGTGGTCTGGGTTTGGTTCCCCCCTGCTGTTCTCGGTGTGGTTACTGGCTGTGCCCTGCCACAGCGATGGAAAATGTTTGCTTTGGCTGGGGAAGGGCACAGTCAGGTCTCATGCAGCACAGGGGGACTCCGGGCTGCCGTCCCGGAGCTGTGGTCCCCAGCTGAACAAATGTGATGGACGTTGGCTTTCCTGGCACCGGGTCGGTGCCGAGGTGCTGCCTCAGGGCCGTGCTGCTCTCCCAGGAACTCCTGGTTGTCACAGGGTGGGGGAAAGCCTGGGAGCCAGGAACATCATTGGGGAGGGCAGCAGGAACAGCAGGGTCTGGCTGGGTGGCAGGGTCTCCTTGACTTCCTCTGCCAGACATTGTGGACATCAAACCAGCCAACATGGAGGAGCTGACGGAGGTGATCACGGCTGCCGAATTCCACCCCCACCACTGCAACACCTTCGTCTACAGCAGCAGCAAAGGCACCATCCGGCTGTGCGACATGCGCACCTCTGCCCTCTGCGACCGCCACGCCAAGTGTGAGTACAGCCCACGGCCCGGGCAGGGTCCTCTTTGGGTTAAAAGAGCCCCAGAAAGGGAGCGCAGAGACCGACCTGGGCTCAGGACCCCCTGCCCTGCCCCGTCTCCCTGCAGGGTACCGGGCTGGGGTCCCGTGCCCCTCGGCCTTCCCGTGGCCAACCCCCAGCAGCCTCCCCAGCCCCAGGAGGGCCCTGGCCACACAGCCTTTGGGGACCTGTTAAAGCCCCCGGGGTGGTGTCTGTGTCTGAGGGTCTGGGTGGCTGTCGGTGCCAGCAGAGAGGCAGTGCTGTGTGTCATCAGGCTGTTTGTCCAAAGAGCTTCCTGTCCTGCTGCCGACTGTGATTGATGTCTCAGGGGTCAGGATGTACAGAACAGCCTCAAGAACTGGGGTATGCCTGGCCAGGGGGGAGCTTGTCCCTGGTGCTCCCCAGCAAAGCCTGATTCCTGCTCAGCCCACACAGGGGTTGTTACTGGGAATGTCCTCCTTATTAGTGACTGTCACTCACAGGTGATATTTAGTGATAGAATGAGAAGGAATGGCTTCTAGTTGCACCAGGGTAGGTTTAGACTGAACATTAGGAAAGAATTTTTCCCAGAAAGAGTGGTCAGACATTGGAATAGGCTGCTGGGCCTGAATGTGTTTCAGGGTCGTTTAGATGTGGAGTTGGGGGACATGGTGTAGGGGAGAACTTTGTAGAGTGGGGCAGATGGTTGGACTCGATGATCCCAAGGGTCTTTTCCAACCTGAATGATTCTGTGATTGTATGATTGTATGACTCTGTGACTGCCCAGTGAAACGCTGGCACCAACACCTGTGGCATTTATGGGAGGGCTGGCAAATACCTGCTGCTGGTCTCGGTGCCCTCGCAGTTCCTGGAGCTCTGTGCTGAGCACGGGCTGTGAGTCAGACACCAAGATGGGACAGACCTCTAGGACTTTGGCGTCTGCCTTGAGCGAGAGTGGAACGCGGCAGAAGCAGGGTTGGCTGCTGTGTGGCTGGGTGGATAAACCCCTGCGCCTCCGCTTCTTGCTTGACTTTTCTTGAGAAATGGCCAGTAGCTTGTGGGAAATGAAGAAGGTTTTCAGTATGTAAAGTGTGATTGTGTACAAGAGCAACATGCACAAGATGGGTGCGAGTCACTGGAGCCTGGGGCTGATAATCTTCATGCAGAGAGCACCCGGGTGTTTCTGATCTTGGTTTCCTGGAGCGCTAGGAGTTACACACCAGCCGCTGCTTTTGTGCTCCTGAGCTGCAGTGGCAGCCTGGCACCTGGATTTAAAATGGGGTGAAATGGACAGAGAGGAAGGGTTATATCACTGTCTGGGGACTCAGAAATACCCAATGGCAGTTTTCCCAAATCCTGAGCCAAACACACCTTTCTGTTCTTGCATTTCCCACTGTGAGTCTCAGTCCTACAGTCACAGCTCCCAGCTGAGGACCTGAACTCGATTAAGGAGCAAACAAAATCCATTTTCCTGACACTCAGGCGGGAGAAGCCCCCCCTGGCATTTCCCTTTGTTTGGGTACCTCAGCGAGCACACCGGCCAGTGAGATCCCGGCTGGGTTTGACCTCTCCCGTGACATTTCCTTATTGATTCCCCTCCATCGCTCAGAAGCATCAGCCGCAGTCAATTGCAGTTCAGCAGATGTGTGAGTGGAAATTGAGACAGTTCATCAAAGTTCAAAATGAAAAGCAACATTGGCTTTTGCAGGAGAATCCTCCAACGGAGACATTTAATAACTGTCAATATTTAATAAAAATGCAGAAGATAGCACTGCACATCCCAGTCATGTTTATTTAGATAGACAGTGTGCTGCTCGGGGACAGCTTTTACTTATGCATTTCTCTTATTAAATTCTGTTTGCCCATTTTATGTGGGGCTCCTGCAGCCCATGAGACTGTGAGCGTTCCTGTGGCAGCTGAACACTCTCAGGGAGAACATCAGCCTCCCTCCAGGAATGCTGGCTCCGCAGGGATGCACAGAGCCGGGAGCCACAGCACCGAGGGGGGCAGTGGTCCTGCCAGGGGATGCACAAAGAAATTGCCCTTGTCCGAAGCACCACGGGAAGCCAAAGGGCAGGTGGGGTTTCCTGGAGCACCAGCAGAAGCTCTGAGAAGTGAATGAGAAAGTGAGGAAGAACCCAGTTGGGGGTTACTAGTTATTTCCCCATGGCAAACGCATTGGGCTTTCCACTTCTCTTTTGTTAAGGGGTCACCTGTGATTGTACCTACCAAGCTCCTCAGACAGAAGGCTTAAAATACAGCCCATTTCCCAAAGGAAGACCTTTCCCTTCTTGTCTTTTCCCTGCTAACTGCGTTACAGCAATGTTTATTCTTCGCTGAAAACAGTTTCAGCTTCGGTTAGAAGCAAGGAGCACACAAAGCTGCTTTGATAAGGTAATCGACAGCTTACAGGCCTTTCCTGGCCAAGATTGCAGAGGTATTTCTAAGACAAGCCCCCAACTTTGGGCAGTCACTGCTGCCTTTTGGGGATGCCCTGGGGAGGAAGGCCCAGCCACACTCTCCGTGGCGGCTGCTGGAAAGGCTGGCAGTGTCCCTGAAGAGCAGGGCCACCCCTGGGCTCAGCATCCCTTCTGGGCCAGCTCAGGGTGCCTTTGGTCAGTGTCCCTGGGGAGAGGGAGCTGAGGAAGCTGCTGGGGACGGAGGGGCTGGCAGGGGGGGTGGCACGGGCAGCTCCTGTCAGAGGAAAATAGGTTTGTTGTGTAACAGAGAATTAGTGCTCAGAAATCCTTTCCATGAGCTCAGCAGCCCAGATCTGCTGCTGCAGCTGGAGCAAAGCCCCACAGAAGCCCTCAGCTGGGAAGCAAAAATAGCTCCCCTGCCCTGTGTCTGCTGTGATTCCCAGGCCAGCCCTCACTCCTCGGATGCTCTGAGCTTTAAAAAGTCGATGGCTTCTCTGCACTGGACTGCAGTCGGGTCCAGATGCTGCCCTGGACTCGGTGCACAGCTGGATCCTGTGTCAGACTCAGTGCACAACTGGATCCTGCCCCCTTGCCCTGTACACAAGTTCCTGGGCACAGAGAAGGTGCCACATGGGAGCCCTTGCTCTCCTGCTGGGCTGCCCAGATCTGTCTGTCCCTGCCCCAGCCCACACTCCTCAGCACCAGCTCCCCACGGGCACAAGGGGGTGAAGGGCAGGACGTGGAGGACAGAGACTCTCTGGAGGAGGGGGCAGCAGGGATGTGACGCTGTGCCAGTGGGAACAGTCCCTGCATCATGGTGAGGAGATGTGGCACCTGGTGTCAGAGAGCTATTCCAGCCCTTCCTACCACGGGCTTCTCATCCTTGCTGGTTTGTCTTAGTGCTCCCTCAGCTCTGGGTGCATTTGCTGAGGCCTTTCTCATTTGACAGTTGATCTGCAGTTTAATGTTTTCTACTTCTGCAGCATCAGCAACAATTTCCTCTGCTCCTGTCCTATAAGCCCAGCACCTCCAGCCTTGACATGTGCTCACACCCGTGATGGCAATGATGCAGCATTAAAACAGGCCTCATGATGCTGTCCAATCTGGTGTGAGCAAACCTGGGATGATAGCAGTGAAGAGAAGTTGTGGCATTCATATGCCTCTCCCCAGACTGCCCCAGATCTTTATTTTCTCTTGTTGCTGTCGCTTTTCTTATCTAAAAAAACCTGACGTGCCATCAGCTTTCCTGCTGGTGATGAAAGGACACGGAGCTGGGTCCTACTGTGGGCAATGCCACTTCTCATTTGTGCAGAGATCATTTCTACTGGCACTTCAGGCATTTTTTACGCCATGCTCAGTAGTTCAGGTGTTGGTACCACAGGGCTCAGCGAGGGGGTGACGAACCTGAGCCAATGCTGGGGCTGGGTGTGGACTCTGGACGACAGGGGGTCAGAGCCAACAGCCCCCTGCGGCAGAGGTTTTATAGTGGAGGGTTTGTTCATGAGCTTCTCCATTTACCCAGCAGTGTCCTCCAGTGCTGCGCTGGAGAGCTGTCTGTAGGGGTGGACAGATGTCCCCCATCAGCAGCATCTCCTGGTACATCTCTGAGAAGGCTTTTTAAAGCCAGGCTGGCCCAGCTGATGTTATTTTGAAATGAAATTTGTAAATACATGTAATTTGGAAATGCATTGGTCTCTTCAAACTGTTCAAACTGTGATTTATTCAAAGATTAAATCTGCAGGTTGCAGTGGCAATAATATATTTACATTGACTTTCAGTTATGCAGCACATTGATTTCTAGCAGGCAGAAGTGACAGACAAGACTCTAAATCTTCTGGGCCCGTGGTGCTCTTGATAGATGGGTCTCCAATGGTCCTGCTTCCTTGCTGCACGCACTGAGAACAAAGGAGCTCTGGTTGTGACACGTGAAGTCCTTAAAATACAGGCATTTGTCTGCTCTGGGCAAAGGCCAGAAGCGGGGAGCACTGGCCCATCCCACTGTGGTGACATCCAGGGGACAAGGGAGCCTCTGCTTGGCAGAGCAGGGTGGTGGCACCGAGGTGGCTCAGGGGTGGTGGTGTCTTCTGTAGGTCTGGAGCCTCCAGGGGTGCCTACTCGCCACCCAGGAGCATCCTGCAGTGCTGCTGCAGGGCAGCAGGTCCTGGGGAGAGGGAGCTTTTGCCTCAGCTGATGCTGGGGCTTGTTCTTTCCTCTTCCACAGTTTTTGAAGAGCCCGAAGATCCCAGTAACCGCTCGTTTTTTTCCGAGATCATCTCCTCAATCTCCGATGTCAAATTCAGCCACAGTGGGAGGTATATCATGACCCGGGACTATCTCACTGTCAAGGTGTGGGACCTGAACATGGAGAACCGGCCCATTGAGACCTACCAGGTGAGTGTGTTCCTGGGCTGGGAGCAGAGGGGACAGGGACAATCCTGATGGATAGGAGTGTTGTGCTGTTAAATCGTGGAAAGCAAACAGAGAATTGCTAAATGTGGGCTCGAGTGGCCTGGTGAGTTGTAACCCACGTCCATAGGTTGGGTGAGGGTGAGGAGGGGATGTGCAGGTGCTGGCAGCCTCAGGGGCCGAGTGTCAGGGCAGAGAGGCGGTTCTGGTGCCGCTTCTCACAGTGGGAAGGTGGTTGTGGTCCAGAGTGTGCCACAGCGTGGCCAACGCTGCTTGGCTCAGTTGCAGTGAGCACGGGGCCAGGTTCTTCAGCCCCCGGCCAGCCCCAGGCTGGCATTTGCCAGCTGCTGGGCTGTGCTGGCCGGTGTGGTGGCCTCATGACCAACCCTCCCTGCCGGCAGGTTCACGACTACCTGCGGAGCAAGCTCTGCTCCCTCTACGAGAACGACTGCATCTTCGACAAGTTCGAGTGCGTCTGGAACGGGTCAGACAGGTGAGCAGCACCCTGGCTCCTCAACACCCCTCGCATCCAGCCCTGCAGGTGCCGTGCTGGGCCCAAAGGGTGATGCTTTGGGATGGGCCAGTGGCTCCCGCGTCCCTGCATGGTCCCATCCCTGCCTTCAGCTGAGTGCGGGATCTGGAGAGCTGTGCTGTGGGTACCACAGGGGTCACCCAAACCCACAGCCCCATTCCCAGGTGCTGCTGAGGGCATCTGATGGGGACCTGGCTCTCTCCAGGACACGCTGGGTTCTCCTGTCTCCATCTCACCCACACCCTGCACAGGGTGTTGGTGCATTTGGCTCCACACTGCCAAAATCTGGGTGTGACAACTACCCACACATGAATTGCACCAAACCAGGAGGCAGAAAGTGTGCCAGACCAGTTGACCTGGTAGGATCGCCACATTTTTCTCTCTGAATCGTCAGAGCGACTTAATGAGGCACAACTGGGTCTGAAACCCAAAGTCCAAATCTTGTTATGGCTCTGGATACTCAGTCAGGCTTAGGCAGTTTGGCTCTAAAGCCATGTGAAAATCATTCGGTTTGGGTCAGCTAACTCTGCCATAGAGACTGGTCTCTGTACGTGGTGTTACCCTGGGAGGAGCTGCTGCCCTGTGCATGCTCCCAGGGTTAAAGATGGGGACATGGGGACACTTCACTGGCCAATCCTGAGCCCTTTGGCATGGGATAGGAACGTGGTGCCCGGTGCCCCAGTTGTGCCCAGTGTCCCTGTTGTGCCCTGCAACGGGGCATTTTGGGGGTGTCACAGCTGGGCAGGTGATGGGGCCGGGGTGACCCATCCTTCCTCCCTCCTCGCAGTGTCATCATGACTGGCTCCTACAACAACTTCTTCCGCATGTTCGACCGCAACACCAAGCGCGACGTGACGCTGGAGGCCTCACGGGAGAACAGCAAACCCCGCGCCATCCTCAAGCCCCGCAAGGTCTGCGTGGGCGGCAAGCGCAGGAAAGATGAAATTAGTGTGGACAGTCTGGACTTTAGCAAAAAGATCCTGCACACAGCTTGGCACCCCTCCGAGAACATCATTGCCGTGGCAGCAACAAATAACCTGTATATATTCCAGGACAAGGTTAATTAGGAGGACATGGTCTTCTTTAGGAATCTCATGTACTGAATACTGCTAGTAAACACAAGATTTCAACTCTTTCTTCTCTTTCTTTCTGTCATTTTTTCTTTTTTTTTTTTTTTTTACCCTTTTCCTTCCTGTTCCATTGTTGAGTCCTTGCTCTGCAACTCCTGTTGTGCAGAGGGGAGTGTGCCCGCCCCCCAGGGCAGGAGGGCACCCAGCAGACACCACATTTCTCTTTATTTATGCGTGGAGAGCAAAGGCATGGGGTGGGGAGGTGGAGGCTGTGGCTGTGCTGGTGTCCCTGACGTGGTGGCACGGGACACAGGGCTGGCTGCCGCTGCCCATGTCCCCGTGTGGTGACACGGCAGGGGGAGAGGGGGCACAGGGGTGGTTCTAGTTACAGCAGATTGTGCTAAACTGGTCCTAGAAATACCCTGTGGGTTACGCCGCAAGACCAGAACGTCATCCCCTTTGCCATTTTTCACATTTGTCTTTTTATTATTATTATTTTGTGTTTTTACCAACAGAGACAGCAAAACCAAACGTACAATGGAAAAGTTCCGCTTTGCAATGGACAAACGCAAAGGGGGGGGCTCTGCTGCGACCGAGCGGTGTCTGCGCTGGCCCCGCTGCTGCTCCCCCCACCCACAGACATGCTCCTGAGGATTTGGCTTTTGTAGATACTGTGGTGCCTTTTTGGTATATGAAATACCTTTATAAATGATGCTTCCAAACTGCATTGATTGCAAACCAAACTGAACCTGGGCTTTTTTTTCTGCATTTCTTGTCTTTTGCTTTGGTCATTTTTACTTGTTCCGTTGTAAGCTCTTGCATGTTGTTACTGTCTCTCCTTCTTTCTCTCTGTCTCTCTCTCACTTTTTTTATTTTAAATTAATTTATTTATTTATTCAACTTTTTTAAAAATAAAGTGTAAGTTGCTAATTTATGACCTTCTAAAAAAGAATCCAACCGTATATGTCTGTTAGCACCTGAGTGCTTCTGAGAGAGGCTGTCTGTGGTCCTATTTTATAATAATAATAATAATAATAATGGTAATGATAATAAAAACAAACCTCTTCCTCTTTGCATGGCAAGGCTGCCCCTTTCTACTCTGAAGATTGTTCAGGTCCCTCTGTTACTTGAGCAGCTGTTCAATAAAAAAAAAAAGAACTACTCAATTTTCAGTCAAGCTGCAAATTGCACCTGCAACAAAAAGCAAATGAATAAATAAAGTCAGTTAAACAAAAGCGATTCCCCACTGTCACTGTAGGAGTGGCTCCATGAGGGTGACCCCAATGTTCATCCGCTCCGGGGTGAGGGCTGTGGGGATCCCACCAGCGCCTGCATCCGGCACAACTGCAGGGGCAAAGTGCCCTCCTGGGACAGTCTCCACAGGGCACCAGGAGCTCCCCAGCACGTTCCACCCACCTGGGGACACAAACTGCCACCAGCTCCAGGAGCAAGGGACCACATGGAAAACAGGGTCGGGGACCCTCAGCTGTGCCTGGGCTGGGAGCCAGAGCCCGGGGTGCCGCGGGGCCCTGGGAGAGCTTGCTGCTGTCAGAGGAGAGATGGCATGGGAAAAAACAAAATGCACTGGCTTCGAACTTTGTCACACGTGATGGCTTTCAGGAGTAACCTGTTTGGTTTTTTTTTTTTTAAATGAAATGGTAAAAAAAAAATAGCAAGAGNTATATATATATATATTTTTAGAGATCCTGGCATCCCCCTGGCCTTGAGAAACCTTTCTCTTGGTATTTCCCACCTTGAGGTGGGGGCTGAGCCCTTCTCCCTGCCCCAGCCAGGGCTGGGGGGAGATGCTTTGTGTTACTGCTGGCATCCCAGCAGCTGCAGAGCTCATTCCCTCCATGCAGTCACCCACAGCCAATTAATTAACTGTGATGAGGATGGGCAGTTTCACTGAAGTGCCCTCCCTTGCACTGAGGGAATACTGTGGAGGAGCCGGGGAGAACACGGGGCGGTTGGGGCTCCGGTGCAGGGTGAGCCAAGGTCCCATGTCCTCTGTGTGTCACGGCCACGGCAAACCCCATTCTGCTAGTGCCACATCTGCCCTGCTGTGCTGTGCCCATCCCTGCCAGCCCTGGGTGCTGCACTTGGGCAGGAAGGGGGGCTCGGAGAGAGCCCGGGAGGGCTGGTGTTGATGGTGAATCCCCAGGAGCTCCAACAGCTCCCCCTCCCCAGCAGGACAAGTCTCATTGTTGGGCAGAGCAGTAGAAGGAACCATCAGTTCCTCTGCAGCCTGAGCACTAATTCTCTGCTGTTCTTGGTGATGAATTTAAACAGCAGCACCTAATTAGAAGCTGCAGGGCATGGATTACACTGTCAAGGAATTGTTATTCAAACAGACACTGATTTACCTTCACGTTAACTGCGTGACCTTGATCCGCACGATGCGTGGATCCCGGCCCTGGTTTATTCCTTGCCATATGGTGAAGGTCCCAGCAGGGTGACACCAGCGTTTCCTCCCGAAGAGCCCCTGGGTACTCAAAGAGCTCCTCAGAATGTCCAGCAAGGGTTTGTTTGTCTTTCCCTCCATGGAAATGGGGTTGTGCAGAGCTCTGCAGACATGGCTGAGGGAAGGTGTCCTGACCTGTGGTTAATTAACCACATCCCACCTTCTCTTGTGTGAGCAAGTAAGAACTTCCAGTCCTAAATAATTTATTTAAATTTTTAATTTTGGGCTGACACACCCTGATTTTCTATCACTGTCTCACTGATGGACCATTGCTGCCACCACAGCACCCCCAGCAGGGGCCCAGCAAGTTAGCTGTAATTGCTTTATCCACAGAATAAGCAGATAAATAAACGTTAACAAACATCTGGTCTCCATAAACAAGATAAATTAAAATTAATAGCAATCCTATTCGTTCAATGAACAAGTTCACCATAGTTTAAAACAGCCATAAAATCTGCTCGGCTCCCCCCGCAGTGGGGCACGGAGCAGAGATCACTCCGTTCACCGGACGAGGGGGCTGCGCTGGGCTCAGCTCCCACCAGCAGCGCCCTGCCCCCGGCACCTTCCAACCTCAGACACGGCCACGGACTCTGGAGGAGACAGGAGGGCACAGCACAGGCTGAGGGGTCTGAAGGAGCCACACAGAGTTGTGGGGAAGGCACCGGGGTTCCCTGGGGAGCAAAGGACCCTGTGCTGTTGAAATGAGGTGACCCAAGTGATCTGAGCCCCGACTGCCCAAACCTCCCGCGCTGTGGCTCAGTAGACTCTTGGTTTTCTCACAAAAATGGGGGCTGCAGCAGGCAAAGGCTGTTCCCACCATTGGCAGGAGCCTGCAAGGGACGGGTGCTGCTCAGGGATGCTCACTGAGTTAATACTTTCTTCTGAACTGCTGTTTGCGCNAGGAGCAAGGGACCACATGGAAAACAGGGTCGGGGACCCTCAGCTGTGCCTGGGCTGGGAGCCGGAGCCCGGGGTGCCGTGGGGCCCTGGGAGAGCTTGCTGCTGTCAGAGGAGAGATGGCATGGGAAAAAACAAAATGCACTGGCTTCGAACTTTGTCACACGGGATGGCTTTCAGGAGTAACCTGTTTGGTTTTTTTTTTTTTAAATGAAATGGTAAAAAAAAAATAGCAAGAGTAAACGAAGCATTTTTTAAAAAAATGTCCTTTTTTGGTTCCTGTAAAGAAAGCCTGCACTCTGGTGTCAGAAGTAAAGTTGTCCCAAATGTGTTGTTGTGTCGTTGCTGATTGTTGTGCCTCTTGTGATGGTCACTGAGGAAAGCTGTCCAGCTGCGACCCCTGACGCTCTCTGCAGCCGTGGGGGGCATTTGAGAGACTGAGGGAGGTGGCATCGTGAGGCTGTGGCTGGTTGGTGCCATGTGGGGAGGGTCTCTGCTGCTGGCGGTGATCACTGGGGACATTTGTGCCCATAAATGAACTGCCCTGGGTGGGGTGTTGAGGCCTCACCCTCACACCTTAAATCATAGAAATCAAATACTGTTCTAGCTCCACACACAGGCTTGGTAGNGAGAGCCCGGGAGGGCTGGTGTTGATGGTGAATCCCCAGGAGCTCCAACAGCTCCCCCTCCCCAGCAGGACAAGTCTCATTGTTGGGCAGAGCAGTAGAAGGAACCGTCAGTTCCTCTGCAGCCTGAGCACTAATTCTCTGCTGTTCTTGGTGATGAATTTAAACAGCAGCACCTAATTAGAAGCTGCAGGGCATGGATTACACTGTCAAGGAATTGTTATTCAAACAGACACTGATTTACCTTCACGTTAACTGCGTGACCTTGATCCGCACGATGCGTGGATCCCGGCCCTGGTTTATTCCTTGCCATATGGTGAAGGTCCCAGCAGGGTGACACCAGCGTTTCCTCCCAAAGAGCCCCTGGGTACTCAAAGAGCTCCTCAGAATGTCCAGCAAGGGTTTGTTTGTCTTTCCCTCCATGGAAATGGGGTTGTGCAGAGCTCTGCAGACATGGCTGAGGGAAGGTGTCCTGACCTGTGGTTAATTAACCACATCCCACCTTCTCTTGTGTGAGCAAGTAAGAACTTCCAGTCCTAAATAATTTATTTAAATTTTTAATTTTGGGCTGACACACCCTGATTTTCTATCACTGTCTCACTGATGGACCATTGCTGCCACCACAGCACCCCCAGCAGGGGCCCAGCAAGTTAGCTGTAATTGCTTTATCCACAGAATAAGCAGATAAATAAATGTTAACAAACATCTGGTCTCCATAAACAAGATAAATTAAAATTAATAGCAATCCTATTCGTTCAATGAACAAGTTCACCATAGTTTAAAACAGCCATAAAATCTGCTCGGCTCCCCCCGCAGTGGGGCACGGAGCAGAGATCACTCCGTTCACCGGACGAGGGGGCTGCGCTGGGCTCAGCTCCCACCAGCAGCGCCCTGCCCCCGGCACCTTCCAACCTCAGACACGGCCACGGACTCTGGAGGAGACAGGAGGGCACAGCACAGGCTGAGGGGTCTGAAGGAGCCACACAGAGTTGTGGGGAAGGCACCGGGGTTCCCTGGGGAGCAAAGGACCCTGTGCTGTTGAAATGAGGTGACCCAAGTGATCTGAGCCCCGACTGCCCAAACCTCCCGCGCTGTGGCTCAGTAGACTCTTGGTTTTCTCACAAAAATGGGGGCTGCAGCAGGCAAAGGCTGTTCCCACCATTGGCAGGAGCCTGCAAGGGACGGGTGCTGCTCAGGGATGCTCACTGAGTTAATACTTTCTTCTGAACTGCTGTTTGCGCAGCAAAAACCTGCAGTTTTGGCAAGACTGCTCCTGCCCCAGTTCCTTGTGTGCCCCTCGGCCCCTCACCCCTGCGAGGCTGTGAGCAAACACAAGACCCTGCTTGGAGCAGACATTCCAAAACTCTTTCAGCACCTGACATTCACATACAGCACGGGTAACACGCTGGAAGTTCAGGGAAGTGAGGGGAGGGTCTGCCTGGGCAGCACAGGCTCCCCGGGAGCAGCCACAGGATGGGATGTCTCCAGGTCCCCCAGTGGGATGGGGACAGCTCTGCTGTCCCCAGGCTCCCCCCACGGGCACAGCCCCAGTTTAACTCTTGTACTCAAACCTTTCTGTCCTTGCACAAGCTACAAACCTCCTCCCTCCACCTCCATTGCCTTTCCCAGGGGCTGGGCACCAGCAGTGATGGGGCAGGCAAGCGCTTAGGGGGGGGGAATTTCTGCCCTGAATTTAGGGCACACCCTCAGCATAGGCCCCAGGTCTCTCCAGGGGCAGCACAAACCCCTACCCAGTCTCCAGCTCTCCATGAACAACCCTCCCTGTGGCCACTAAAACAGGAACTGCTGGGAAAAAGAATCCATTTCTCCTGGAAGAATCGATCCCTCCCCACCCCTCAACTCTGAGGCAGAGACCCACATCCAATATGGAGGAGAAGGAAATACTTCAGTCATTTGCTTTACTTGTAAATTCACAAGTCCAACAAAATCCAACAAAAACTGGTATTAGGCCTGTACAATCCATATATAAAAAGGGGTTGGTTTATTGTAGTTCAAATACATAAACTGAACAATCCCAACATTTCAAAATTAAACTTTAGAAACACAAGTTTAACATTCAAAACAGGAGTATAGTTTACAAGAATTGCCCAGAGGGGAAATCCACAGTCTAATCCAGAAGTATGTAAAGATCACTTTTATCGTAAATAAAAATGTGTTTATACAACCGTCTGTTCTGCGCCGTCACCGCTGGCATTTACCAGGCCTTTCCCACTTTGAGTAAAAATTATTCGACAAATCTTCACTTGGGCAGAGGAACCCGATTTTGCTTCTAATTCATGGGCAGGGTAAGGAACAAAGCAGAGCTGTGAACAAACCTGATCTGGTCTCGCAGCACCGACCCTCCTCACTCAGCTCTAACTCGGCTGGACCGAGTTCCAGAGAGGGGTGAGAGCGAGCAGAGAACAGGGACTTGTGTTTCTGGAGGGTGACAGTCAGCAATCAATAATTTAAGCCAGGAGCCAGCATTTCACCAAGGGGACACTGGTGGCACCCAGGCAGTACCCGCTTAGACCACGCTCCTCCCCAGGACCACTGAGAAGCGGGTGTCAGACACCCGCCCCTCACACAGCCTGCACTCCTCCCACCCCTGTACTCGCCACACAGGACCCACTGGCTCACACGTTGTCAGTCCTGCCCCCAGAAAAACTCAAAAATACCTTTCATGTGGGTTTTCTGACGTTGGTTCCCCGCCCCGACCTCCCGAGACCATTTTCTGTTCACAAATGCTGCTTCTCCCTCTGCTCCTCGGGTGGTTTTGCAATATACTCACGGTAATGTGTATGTATAAACCTGACAGATGGCTCATGCAAGCTTTTGATTTAACAGACACTCTTGGCCTAAGAGTATTTCCTAACTATTTTGTTGTTCGCCTGGTGGGCTCTGAGGCTGTGGGGGGTGGAGGCGGCCCCCGACGGTCCAGGTCATCTACGTAGGAGACTATGAGCTTGCGTCTCTCCTCCGGAACGCAGTCGAGAACCAGGTACCGCTTGTCGTTCTGCAGGATCTTCTCCACGTCCTTCAGGTGCTGGTCTGACTCCTGGATCAACTTTTTGGATCTGCAAGGAAGGGCAAGAATTACCCCCTGGAGCTCTGCGGGGTGGGGGCAGAGGACACCTGGAGGGCCCCGTCCCTGTCAGGGGCTGCTGCAGGCACAGAGCGGGGACCCCCTTTGGGTCATTAGCAGCACTCTGTGCTCAGGAAATAATGGCTTCTTGCCTACGTCTGTGCCACATTAAGCACCACAGAAGACTCCAAGTCTGGCTGCAGCGGCCTTGTACAGCGCTCCAGGAACTACACAAAAGCTAAAACCTACAGAGGATGAAAAATATTAAGTCAGAGTCCTAAATGCAGCATCTAAATGAGGCAAACAGTTTGGGTTTGGAGGTGGAAGAATCAGCACTGATCCACAGCACCAGCTCAGAGCGCTGCCATCCCGCTCACCCACTGCAGCACCACGGGACCTGCAGCACAGCACTGACCCAGGGGAGCCGTGTCGCTCGCTGGGATCCAGAGAGCTTCATTCCATCCTCTCCTTTTCAGCTGAACTGGTGTTTCTGGTAAGACACTTCTTTTAGACTGTGCCCACGATTCTGTATCAGCCTCATCACCCCCCCCAGAGGGAGTGGAAAAGCCAAGTGCTTTGGAACCCCCCCACACCCTCTGGGTGGAATCCTCCTGCAGAAACCAGGCGAATGATGGGTGAGGGTTGGTTTTATAAAATTTCAGTGGAACCAATATTTCTTTGCTGCCTACTGTAAAGTCCTGGAACAGAGTCCTCTATTCAGTATCGCCCCCCTCAAGACTCTGCACCAAGGATGATACAGACTTGAAGAATTAATTTAATGCCCAAGAGCTCGGGTGCTGTCACAGGACACTGCTCCGAGGCAAAGAGACCCCCCCCTCCCTCCTGCCCTGCTTCCAATTTCACTGCTTGTTTGTCAGTGGCAAAAATGTCAAAATAAAGCAAAAAGAGGTCTCTGCTGCTGCAGATGTTTGGGGTTTTTTTTGACAGACTATAAAAGACTGTAGAAGTGTAACTGAGACAGCAGCTTATATTCAGAGACAAGACAGACATCTCTTTGCTGCTGTTTCTGAGGAAAGGCAGAGTAATAAATCAGCCCTTTGGTGCTGTTAATGCTACAGACCTGTAGGTTATGAATTTGGTCTCTTTCAATAGCGTTCGGAAGTCGGCTTTGGCAGTGATGTACTTGTCTCTGATGTACTCCTCAAACTCCCTTTGCTTTTTCTGAAAGAGAAAAGATAAACTTACAACGCTGAATGCAGACCAGTACTTCACGCCACAACATCCTGAGCATAAAGTTAAGTTGTAATAACTGCTTATTTCCCCCTTATCTTTTACATTTTTTTCCATTTTCAAAAAAATCCTTATTCAGGCAATGCTACTTCTGCTCAGACAAAGCAGAAACCCAGTGTCACCTCGCTCCCTGCAGACCCCACCACCCCGAGAACAGCCACACGAACACTTACCCGGTCACTCGAGGAAAATTTAATGCACCTCGGGTCTTCTTTAATGATTTTTTTCACTTCTTTCCATGTTGATGTTAAAGTTATCTTTCAAAAGAAGCAAAATAGTTAAATTGAAGGAAAATTAGATTCTAAGCATACGGAATGTAAATATTACTCTATCTGAAGCTTGTAAACATCTCTGGAGTCCACTGACTGTTGGTGCTGGATGTTGAAGTGTTGGGTTTCCATGATTTATACTACCACGTTTCTATTTTTAATTTGTTGATTCTTTAGTATTTTGAGGTGGCATTTTCAGCTCAAAGTCCTCACAAACATAATTTACACCCCAAAGTCTTTTTCTAGCCCGCACTTACGTATACAAGCGTGTTGTTAAAAATTACTTCCAGAAGACTTGCTCCGGAGCTACACATCTGTGATTTTGCTGTCACACTAAAAACCTGCCTCGTGTTCTCAGCACTTTTAACAAATGCATTAACCAATGAGGTACAAACCCCCAGGTTAAGAGAGAGTGACTGCCACCTCCAGCTAAAGAGCCAGACTTGCTAAACCCCCAGTGCGTTTCCACAGCGTCACCCAGAACAACTGCAGGGGTTCAGCAGCACCAGAAAAAGCAGGAGAACGTCAGCACAGATGAACCTGCTACCACTACAGACTGATACTCGTTAAGACAAAGACACTGGGTATGTGAAAGAGCAAGATGCCACACAATAACGAGTAGCAAAGAACTCAGTGCTGAAGAAATGTACCATTCTGCAGGAGATAAAGAGATCACGGGTTAGAAGGTTAAATGTAAGTGAACTTTATGTTAAACCAACACAACACTAGAGATACACATAATGCAGAAATCATGAAAAAGAAGAAACAGTGGTGAAGCAAAGGGGCCCTGGAAATAAAACCAAACAAATCAGACTGTGTGCCAGAAAGCCAGGCAAAGATCTGCAGTTTGAATGTGCACAGTTCTTACCGCTGAAGTTTCATCCAGAAGTTGCCTAAAGTGTTCCCTCTTCTTTTTGGTAAGTGCTTCAATGTGTTCATTAAAGAGCTTCTCCTTCTCCTCTCTTTCTAGCAAGGAGCCAGACTCCCATCGATGATCCTTGCGCAGAGTCCTTCTGGTATCAGACCATGACACATCTGAAGAACGTACCTGAGCCAAAAGGTGAGGGGTTTTTAACCATTTTTTCCTATAGTTCTGGTCTGAAGTTAAGATTCAAATTAAAGACTACAAAAACCCAAACTGCAGCGGCTTCCTCACAAACATGGAAGAGGCAGTGGCAGAAGGAATTACTTTGCACCAGCTCCAGCACAGATGGAGACACCCCACTGCTCTGCCTGGGCAGTCCCCACAATGAAAAATCCAGCACCCTCCTCCTCTGTGCACAACACCCCAAGTTAACCCTACAGGGTCAGCCCCAGAGACAAATATATCCAAAGAGACAGCAGGAGTTTGCAGCCCAGAAAGCAGCCAGGAGGGGCTGCGGCTTTACATTACCCCTGCTCCAGCAGTGCTGGGCCCCCTGAGACCGCAGAGCTGATGTGTCACCGAGCCCCGGTAACGTGCCTGGGTTTCATACGGCACACCAGGAGCAAGGGCACAGCACACAGGCTGGTGGAAGCTCATCTGGCTGTCCCTGTCCTCCCAAGAGGATGCTGGCCCTGCAGGAACCACTCTCTCCCAGGTCAGGGCAGAGCAAACACACCCCCGGCGGAGAAAGGGCACAGCAAAGGTGCCGTGGTTGGAGCACAATACGGGGACTATCCCTAATGCTCCACAGTACCTGATTTTCCAGCAGCCCCATGGCACTTTGCAGTAGCCTGACTGAAAATGTGCCACCACCCATGGGACCCAGAGAAGCCCAGCAGGAAGGCTGCTGCTCCCCAACCCCGGGGCAGTCACCAGAGCCCAAACCCTAAAGGCAAAGTGTCCTCTTCGAACCCCGGCAGGACTCCCAGGGAGGAGAGGGCAGTGGGGAGAACACAACAGGATCCTATTTCTATATGAACTTAACTACAAGTGCCCAAAAGCCTCTCCCAAGTGCAATGATCAGAGAAAGGCTGCCTGGGCAGGCTGAGTGTGCCTGTCTGTCTCTCACCATGTCGGAGAGAAGTGCTTTGAAGTTCTGGATCGCTTCTTCCCGCTTGTGCTGCTCGCGCTCTCGATCGATCTCCTTGGTTTGCTCCGAGCGAGCTTTCTGCACTTCCCGCTCCCGCTCCCGCAAGCTGGCCTCGATGCGAGCCTGTCTCTCCAGCTCCTTCTCTTTCTCTGAATCTACATTCTGAAGTGTAAGAACAAACTTTTCTCAATACAAACACCACCACCTCTCAGGTTCTCGGTCGACAGCCTCTCAGAACAAAACACTGCAGAGTGATGCGAGGTCTAGGGGTTATAAAATTTTGCTGCCCCAGCTCTGGTCAAGGACTGCAGGGGCCAAGAGATGTTTGGTCACAACACTGGTCACAGAACAACTGTTCTCAGGAGCAGGCTGTTTGTGCAGTGACAAACTGAATAACAGGGGACCAGGGGGAGAGTGGAATCTCTTTGTTAGCCCAGCTGTACACTCTCAGACACTAATTGCCCAAAGAGAAAGATAGGAAAATTGGATGGAGGGAGAAGAACCAGCAAAGGAACTGTGCATGAACAGTCTGTATTCCTGAAGGCAGCTCAGCTGATACAAAAACGACAGCAAAGGAAACTGCTCATCCAGTAAGAGGTAATCAACGTGGCCTCTGGGTTTGCTGTAGTTTTACAGCCAATTTTACAGGTGTTTTACAGGAGTCTCTGCCTTTCTTACTCTGCTGGATAAATTTTCCTCAATACACTGTGGGTGTACACACCATGCACACCTGCACCACCCCCAGGGATGGCACCTCTACGTTCCAAGGGGCTGTTCTGAGGTGCTCCTAGAAATAACGATGGTACAGAATTCCCTTCAGGATGGACCCAAAGCACCATTTAGCTTATTTCCTGGTTAGTGACTTTGCTCATTAGCAGCCACGTGCTCAGCAGAATCATGGAACCATAGAACTGTCTAGGCTGGAAGGGACCTTAAGAACACCCCGCACCTTAGCTATTTTCTCTATGTACTGCTTGAAAAGGTCTTCCCGCTGAGACGAGCTGTCAACCGCTTTGTACCGCGGGTCAGTCTCCACTTTGTCCTTCACTTTGCTCCAGCGAGACTGACTGTCCAGGTGGTGATTTGCCAGCAGCTCAAAGAAGTCCATTTTGATCTGTTTGACAGACGGAAACAGAACAACAGCCCTTGAGAAAGACACTTTGGCGCCCAACAGCTTGCTCTTACCAAAAAAGGAGTTGACTTACCTCCAAGAGAGGGAAGTATATTAACATTACATACCATTACAAATTAGAGAAATCACTACAACTCTGGATTTAGGCATAACTGCATCTAAAATGACTTCCCCATGGGACAATTTTACTAAAGCAGATACATTAAGGAATCTGCTACATCTAAGATGAACCGTATGCTTTAAAGAATGATCTACCAATACAGTTTTTTATTATTATAGTCCAATTTAGGCTTCTTTTTTGAGATTTTAGGTACATATCTCAGAGTAACATTACTGATTCTACCTTATACCATTTTTACTGCTATACAAATGCTGCTGCTATATAAAATACTATGCATTTTTAAACAGGGCTTTACACAAGTCAAGTACATCCTCCAGTGTACACTTAACAGAGGTAAATACTTGGATCTGCTGATAAAGAGCAATGCCTTAAGATGGATCCAACCAATAATTGTCTACATATTGTAATTAAGGAAATTACATTTAAGATGGATATGCACACATATGTAACAGTTCAAAGAAAAGTTTTAGTCCAGTTTCTCGGTTGGAAACAGCATGGCAGCACTCTGTCCAGAACAGCAGCCACTGCTGGGGGCTGGCAGAGGATCAATCCCACTGGGGGCTTTATCTCTGGACATGTTTTCAGCCAGACCCCAGAACCAGCAGATGCAAGAACAACCACTGTGCCTTTATTACATGGCTTTTTTCTGGGGCAGAAGATCTCCCTGTTCCTGCTGCACTTCAGCTCCTAGCTATTTTCCCCTTTTGATTCACTCCCCCTTATGCTTCAGTGTCTGGTGTGTGCCCAGCCTCCAGCCCTGTGGCGAGGGTGTGCCAGGGAGCAGCCAGGGGACCCAGGCACGGCACGGGTGCTGCCTTCACAGCACCCCAGCCCCACTGGGCACAGAGACAACCCAGCTGTGATTTAACACCAATTAAAAACCCCAGACCCTTGCAGAAGGGCTGGCTATTTGTGTTTTGCTACTTATCTCCTCTCATCATCCCTTTAATAAAAGAAAACCAGCTTTCTTTGGTTGTAAAACTCAGGGGAAGGGGGCACACGGCCAGC
>VXBJ01006300.1:368141-394275 GCA_013400055.1 Nycticryphes semicollaris | reverse complement strand
AACTAAGTAGAATGACATCCTGAGGGAGAGGGACCTGGACAGGCCGGAGAAGTGGGTCCGTGTGACCCTCATGAGGTCCAACAAGGTCAACTGCAAGCTCCTGGCCCTTCCATCAGGGCAGCCCCTGGTCCCAGCCTAGGCTGGCAATGGAGGGATGGGGAGCAGCCCTACCAAGAAGGGCTTGGGGGTGCTGGAGGGGGGGAAAGCTGGCCATGGACCAGCAATGAGCATTGGCAGCCCAGAAAGCTTCCCACACCCTGGGCTGCATCCCCACCAGCATGGACAGCAGGGAGAGGGGGGAAATTCTGCTCCTCTGCTTCACTCTGGGGAGAACCTCCAGCTCTGGGACCCCCAACATCAGAAGGGCATGGAGCTGTTGGAGCAGGGCCAGAGGAGGTCACGGAGATGCTGGGAGGGCTGGAGCCCCTCTGCTGGGAGGACAGGCTGAGAGAGTTGGGGGGGGGTTCAGCCTGGAGAAGAGAAGGCTCCGGGGAGAACTTACCCCTGGGGCCTTTCAGTGCTTAAAGGGGGCTTATGGGAAAGATGGGGACAAACTTTTTAGCAGGAGCTGTTGTGGTAGAAGGGCTCATGGTTTTAATCTAAAAGAGGGAAGATTTAGACTAAATATAAGGAAGATACTTTTTACACTGAGGGGTTGAGACCCTGGCACAGGTTGCCCAGAGAGGTGGTCCATGTGCCATCCCTGGAAACATTCAAGGCCAGGTTGGACAGGGCTTTGAGCAACCTGATCCAGGTGAAGATATCCCTGCCCAATATTCTATGAATGCTACCTAAGAAAACCGTTAAGAGATCGTGTCTCTTGCAAGAGAGGTGACAGAGCCATCAGCACTGTGGGTGTCTGCAGCTGAACGTTTCAGTGACTCAGGCCCATCTGCTGGCAGGGCTCATCCCGAGGACACGGCACAAGGCTGTGTCCTGGGACAGCATGTGAGTGGCTCATGGACCCTTCCCTGATACCCTCAAACCCTCCTCTCCCACCTGGGCACGTCAGCATGGCACCTCCTCCCTGAAACCAGCCACCCGGGTAACACCTCCCCACTGAGAAACCCCCTGCTCCGCCACCAGCCAACGAGCCGTAACTCAGCAAAGCAAAACCTAAACATACTCTCATTTAAAACCCTTACCCTTACGTTAAAGATTTCTGTAAAGTTCATCCTCCTTAAATAAAGATTTTGGACTTTTAAAACAGACTGAGAAAGCTTCAGGTTAAATGCCTTACATTTTCTTTTATGTTTTAAGCACTTTCAAAATGAAAGGAAAATAAGATTGAAAGTATTTCAGGTGTATTTAGAAGTCTTTTTTTTTTTTTTTTTTTGGCAGTTAACACATTGCAGGTACAACTCTCATCACTTCACAAGGAAAAAAACTAAAAAAATGTAAAGTACCGGAACTGCGGGAGGCTAAAGTCACCACACAGAGATACCAATTCTTTCCTCACTAGGGAATCCCATAATATTTGCGTGTCAGTGATTACAGCTGTCAGACTGAACTGATTGACAGGCCGCACAGCACATAACTGTAAAGTCTATCCACTTGTTATAAAACAGAATACATAAAATGGTTACAAAAGGCTTTTGGAGAAAAAAAAAAACATTATTTCAAAAGCAAACAAACACAATCTCTCTTTAAACTTTTCAACATTAGAACAATCATGCAACAACAAAACAAATATTTACTTTTTTTAAGTCTTCAACTGCACTATTAAGCTTCAAGAATGCTTTAAAATTCCATGTTCATAATCAAAATGCAATAGGTAAAAGCCTAGTTTTGAACTTACATCAGTTCTCCTCTAAAAGCACAATCATTTATTGATAATCTCAGCAATAAATCAGCATTTGAAAAAAATTGAGCACAGAATTAAATCAGGCCAGAGTAACCAGATTAAAAAAAGTTGTGCAATACTTATTCAATAACAAAATTGCCCCCAAATTAACCTGTTATTCAGCACTTTTCCCTTCGGTAAGCACTCTTGGTAGGTGAAATTTGCAATAACTTTATACTACAAAATACATACTTTAGACCTTAAAATGTCAAAAATGATTAGGCTTTAGAGGTTATTTTCTCATTCACACAACACACAGGGACATTTAAGTAAGTGGCTGCAGATTTTGGTGACAATATCTGATGCCTCCTCCGCGGGAGCCCCCTTCCCCGGTGGCAAGAGCCGGCTCCCTCCTACCGACAGCGCGGGCAAGTGACATTTGGGATGCGCTCATCTGTAACAGCTGACCTTTCTGGCTGATAAACAGCCATTTATATATGGGATGTATGTACCAAAAGGCTAAAAAGTCACTAAAGTGGTAGCGTTTTAGATGGAAAGATATGGAAGGGGTTTGAAATGTAAACAATATCCTACAGAGAATTTCAAGCTCGTCCTGCCTCCACTGGGAGAGCAGAGGCAACAGGCAGTTTTGGGGGGGTTCCAGCCAAACAGGACAAGAATCCTTTTCCTTTTAATGCTTCAGGATAATATAACTTAAAAAAACAAAGCAAACCAAAAATCAGGCATAATTCTAGTTAAGAATATAATGCTACTTGCTGAAGTGAATGGAAGAAAAGTGTGATTAAGTAAATTCAGTTTGACAAATAAATATGAGCTCAATTCTATACACTCTATGAGACATTATTCCTGCCAACTCCGATCAGTTGAGTTTCTCTGAACTTTCTCTGACTTCAGAAAGACAGAAGGGACACCCATGATGGCTCTACATGGCAAAACACCTGCGGGAGGAGGAGCATGTCCCAGGGCTCACTGGAAACCAGGCACTGCCCTCGTCCCATCGCACTCGGACTCACACCACTCACACCACTGGAACCGAAGAGGTCTCCTTACCTTCTCACCTCTGGTCTTCGAGTCTTCTTTCTCCTTCTTTCTTGCCGCTGTGATAAACTCATTAAACAAGGCCTCTCGATCTTTCATCTTTTCAATTGCCTTGAACCTCGAGTCTTTAGCATGCTTGGCTGCAAATTCACTAAAAGTAGTTCTGCAACAAAACGGCAAGTGAACTCATTTGGCAGAGCCGTCTTTGCTGGGGTGCAGGTTCAGCAGAGAAACTCCTCTGCTGGAATACATGCCAGAGACCATGGGGAAAATAAAAAGGCAACATCCTACGGTCTCACTGCGGAGACACTCCATCAAAGAACTCTACAGAAAGGAGTTGGGTTCAGGCACACACGTGAAAGGCTTCGTTAGAGACTTACAGGGGTATTTTTCTGTGTTTGTGTGAATACAGCCACCTGCAGAAAGTGCAGGCGTAGGAAGAGAGACTACAACACAACCAAGAAGAAGAAATGAAAAAAAGCTCAGTTGTCTACAAAAACCTTCCTTTTTTTGTGGGTTAGCAGTTCAGCCACCAGTCTGTCCAGGTGCTGCACAGCTGTGAACCTGGACACTTCATGTGCATTCCCTCGCAGCCAAACCATGCTAAGAGTTCACCAGGAAAATCACCTTCTGGCATTAGTCACAACAGAACACTGCCTGAACTGGTGTTTCCTCCTGCTGCCAACACCGTAAAGCATACTCTTAGAGCACATGGAGCTGGAGGTATTTAAACGCTATGGGCAAACACAGCAACACTGGGCTTTCCACCCCTGATCCCCACAGCACTTCCCTGAGCCTCCTCTCACCTCCAGGGCCAGATTCCAACTTGTGCAGTAGATACAGTACTGCCACTTACCTCGACAAAAACCACTACTGTGCTTTTTCCAAGCTCTGATGCAAATCTGGCCCCAAGAATACGTGAGACACTTATAATCATACGATTGTTTTCATCACAGCATGGAAATAATTAGACTTGGAAAATCCAGCCTACTGTTGCTGTAGGGTAAATTGAAACAAGAAGAGAATTTGGTAGCTTATTCAAAAGATCAGAAAGTGAATGTACAGCTATATTGAAGAACAAGAGCTGTTTAAGAAAGTGGAACACAAACTCTCGAGCGTGTTGGACTGAAATAGATGATAAAACCCCAGTCTGGCACTCACAGAAGTACAGCAATATCTTTAGACAAACACTGAAACCAGAAGACAAAGGATAAGATTAAACAAGACAGTATTTCAGATGGAACTCTCTTCCCCACCCCAACCCGTAACCAGGTAAGAATCAGTCCCAGTACGACATGTGGGAGGTACCATGGAAGCTGAGGATACTGAAGTTAACGTAACAGCTCATGTTAGTCGCTGAATCATACGGTAAACTTATGAGTGATCAACGTTTTCTTAAAACATTTCCATGCCTCCATTCTTCCCAGCCTACTCCTGTCACAACTGACACCCTTATTAAAGGAGCAGACAGGGGTTTAAACAAGTTATTATTCAGATTGGAAGTAATTTACAAGTTAACATAACACTGGCTTCCACCAGATTTCCCAAACAGGTCACTGAAAAAAATTAAGCTGAAGTGAAAAAAAAGAGTTATTTCACTGTAAAAGAATTAATGCCAGATAAGCCACGAGATGCTGGAAGAGAATGCTTTAGAGCTCATCTGGTGACGTGAGTACATACTGCATGGACTCTATGTGAGAAAGCTGTGAAACAAACCATTCTAGCAATAACACCTGGAATGTTAGTGCACTCACTGTCACCTCCTCACTACTGTCACTGCCAGTGCGAGGGGCATGTAATAATTTCCAGATTAAAGCAACAGGAACATTCCATCATATTGCTATTAACATACTTTGTAACCAGGGAAACATCCCCTCAGCCCCCTCCAGGCTGAAGAACCCTCCCCAGTACTTCTCAGAGATGCCTAATATTCTTAATAAGAAACAGGGTTATTAAAGAAAACTTGTGGTGGATCATGAGCCCTTTCTCCCAGTCCCGACAGCATGCTGGGGAGATCTTCAAAATGACTTAAAATATGTAAATCATTATAAACCACAGGCTCTATTATTTCACAGGTCAGGTGAATACTAGCAGGCAAATGAAGATCTCAACAGTATCTGATGTGTTTGCTCCTCTTTGCCCAATTTGTTGGAGGTGAATCTTACCCCAACCCACCCGACACACTTGGTTCTACTGGAGCATATCCATTCGAACACTAAAGCAGCTCCTACCTTGGGTTAATCTTTGCTTCTTCCATCATTTTCTTGAAATCCTCCTTGGCCTGCATTATTTTGTTTTTCTTCTCCTTGCGCTCTTCTTCTGCTCGAGTTTTCACATACTGATCAAATACCTACAGAAACACCGACAGAAAGTCTACAAACCTGAAGCCACAAAAGCTCTCGGTGAGGGGGAGGAAAAAAAAAATAAATCTCTTTTCTTTCCTGTTTTTCTACGTCCTTTTCTCTCCCTACAGAGCCACCACAGATGAGGCAGAAAGAAGGGTGAGGGTCTCTTTGTATCTGAATATGCAAATTACTCCATCCTGCTGCACACATGGTGTGCTCTATCAAAACAGGTAATCTGGGACCAGGTGAGAGGTTTCTTATACATTCAGGTCATGGTAACATTTTTTCTGGGTGATAAGTTTAAGACAGCGGTAACCTCCCTATTCTTGAGGTCTTCCATCTCCCCACGTCCATTTGAAGAAATTTAAGTGAGAATTTGATTAAAAATAGAGATGTGCATTAGTTTTTCCCCCAACCACTTTTTTTTTTTAATAAATAGATAGACTATTAGTCACACCAATCTATTGAAGAGATACTATGACTCTCACCATTTCATTCAGGTTTTGGGAGCTCTCTCAATGCATGCAACTTTCATTGTGTTAAAATAACAACACACAAAATCTTCCAACCACAGGAAAAATAAAAGCTATCAATTGCTTCTGCTCTTGCTGCCACTCTCTGTTTCCAGACAAACCCTAATCGTAACAAAATCCCTTACCCCACTGATTAGTCCAGAAGGTGAGCAGGAACAACAATAGGGGCTGAGGACTTAAGATAAAGCCTGAAGTAGCTGTGTCTGGATGGGGAGTGAATTTGACTTCTCTTTTACCTGTTTTCTTTCTTTCGGGTTGAGAAGCAAGTAACGAGGATCAAAAACTATCTTGTGTAGCTCTTTCTCCCACGTTGAAAAAGCAGAGACCTTTAATTAAAAAAAAAAAAAAGTCAGATTTGCATTAATGATTCAGTTCCCTCCAGCATACAGACATTGTACAGTTTTGCTTGAAAACTACAGGACACCTGAAGAAAAGAAACAAACTCATCCTGATGTTTCCATCGCCAACCCAAGATGGATGCTGCCACAGCGGGTGCCAACACTGTCTTCTGCTGAAGGGTACGAGTGTACGGGCTGCAGTGGAACTTACTGCTTTCCTCATGCAGGAACGTTTCCAAAATCATTAAGGATCTGTCCAGTTTGTTTGTCCTATTTAGTTTTCAATTAGGAAATTGCTTAACTTGGAAGAAAGTTACAAAAAAAAAAATGTCCTGATACTGTTTAATTTCAGTTATTTAGAAATGAAATTTTTGCCATAATTGTAACATTCTTTGAAATGTGAAATCTTGTACCAAATGCATCCATTAGTCAGAGCAAGGATGAGATTGTTTTCCTTCCACAAAGCACCTCAGGTTCTCAATTCCCCAAGGATTGAGACTCTGCCTGAATCTCCTCCCCTTCTTCCCACAACACACACAGGTTTCTGACCCCTCTTTCTAGAAGCATGTCCTTGAACTGCTTCATCCGAGCCTCCAGCGGGACAATGGCTCTCTCTCGAGCGGCTTTAATTTCAGCTTCCATTGCAGCCTCCTTCTCTGAATCAATATCTTTGTTATCATCTTTCCTGAAAAAAAGTGAACAGAGGGTGTAATTTGAGCAGTCACAGCTCAACCCCGTTGGTCAGGAACTGAACTACACCGGGACAGAGCGGATGCACCCGACAGCTCTGGCGGCACAGGCTTACAAACCACAACAGCCACTCGCTGAACCCGGGACAGGAATTCTTCCAGGGACCACAGCACTCTCAGCAGCTTCAGTGCCAACAGTGGCTCCAACAAGTTCATACGTTCTGGTTGTGCACAGTGGTCCCGCCAGACGGGGAACACAGCGTGCATCAACTGCACTAACTCTCTTACCTCTCACAGAATTGTCACGGTTGGAAAGGACCTCTGAGATCACCAAGTCCCCCCATACACCGAAACACAACCCACTCCCTGCACTCTCAGCCACCAGAGCATGCCCTGAAGTGCCACATCTACACCTTTCTTAAATACCTCCAGGGATGGTGACTCCACCACCTCCCTGGGCAGGCCTGCCCACTCTGTCAGTAAAGTCACTCTTCCTCAGTTCTAATCTGACCCTCCCCTGCTGCAACCTCAGACCATTTCCTCTGGTCCTGTCATTATTCCCTTGGGAGAAGAGGCCAACACCAACCTCTCTACACCCTCCTTGCAGGGAGCTGTAGAGGGCAAGGAGGGTCTCCCCTCAGCCTCCTCTTCTCCAGACTAAACATGCCCAGTTCCCTCAGCCACTCCTCACAGGACTTGTTCATGAGGCCCTGTGAGAAATCTATGGCTACAGGAGTTGGCTCAGACTGAGAACTCCTTGCATTTGCCACAGCACAAAGACATTCATCCACTCACCAGAGCGTTTCTGGAACAGAGTGTGCCCTTTGCCAATTTATGCTTTCTAAGAGGAAACGTGCCTTGTCCCAAACAAACTCCAAGCTCCCCTTGCTAACAGCTTTATGATCATCCCTAAGAGCACACAGTAACAAATAAAATGGTAAAACTAACTTTTACAACAGTGTGTGTAAGTTAATACACAGTGAAGTGACATGTACCACTTCCAAAAGGCAAAACAGACCAGAAGCCCCAAACAAAAAGGTTAAACCTTTCTAAGCAGAGTGAAAACAGAGAAATCCCTGTGAAAATCTAGGTGGGTGGGGTTTTGGCAACAAAAACTTGTGTACAGAAATGAACAAGCCAGATGAGCAAGCAACAGAAGCAAACTAAGATAAAGTGCACTCAAAGTAACCCTTGGATTCACTGACCTGTGCCATTTACTCCCCTGGTTTCCAAAGGAGATGCTATTTCCTGTAGACATTAATCACAGCCATCTCAGAGAAATATCAAATACTGGAGCTGTTAAATAGCAGAAAGCTGCTGGTTGTGTTCCCCAGTCCTATCCCTGACTGTCCTGCTCTGCTGAATACACCAGTATAGACAATGCTCAGATGGAAAACTGGTTGTTTTATTTACACAGACCGTTTAATATTAAAAAAGCAAACTTACTTGCGCTTTTTAATTTTAATAGGCTCATCCTCATTCGCTTCCTCTGTAGATTCATGCTCCTCTCTGACTGTAAGAGAATTCAATCATACTTTAGGGTTTATGACAACTCTATCATTTACAAATGAAAACCAGGCAGTGTGTGCAGCAATAACGTGTTGTGATGGGGGAGGAGGCACAGTTTTCAGTCGCTTCCAGAATAACGCTCTCAGAATTTGGCGGCAGGACTAGGGGACCTGTGCCCAACCTTAGATCTAAAATGACAAACACTGATCTCTTATTTGCAGGGAGAAAACCACAGGCTAAACAGCCTAACGGAGCATATCTGGACCTCCCCACGTCCTACTCGCTCTGTGCTCTGCTCTGACCACTGTGTCTCCCCCCGACAGCGTTTACCAGAACCATCCAGAAACATCCCTCACCCCAGCAGCGCCTGAACGTGCTCTGCTCTGGGCAGCTGGTGGCAAAATTGTGTTCCCCTTGATGTTCTCCAAGTTAAATCCTCTTATGGGAGAGCCCATTCTGACATTGTAATTAATTTTTTCTGCCCCCCCAAATTCCTCTTGCTTATAAAGCAAAGACAGCCCCTTTCTTTAGTCAGTAAAAACTGTGGGGATTTGTTCAGCCTGTTGGCATTTTGAAAAATAATTAACCTTCTTAGTATCTACTTTCTTCAACAGACTTTTTTTTGCCCAAAGACTCTGTAAATCTCTATTTCCACCAGCCTTTTAAATTCCAAAGACATACACATTTTTCAACATGTTCTTGTGCTTCTCTCACTTATTTAACTGTTATTAGCTTTGGGAATCAACACAAAAAAAGCAATAAATTATATTCAGACTTCTTAAAAGCAGTAAGTTTCCTCTTACTAAGTTTTTTTCCTTCTTCCATTCCTTTTTTGTGAGGAGGTTCTTGAATAATTTTGTCCACATCAGCCCTTCCAATGAGGTCGTCTGGTCGGTCCCACATGGACAACCGGGTGGTGGGGTTGTAGAAGAACACACGCTCGTCACCCGTCCACACCACACACCTGGAAACGAGACACAGACAGGAAATATATTTGCTTTGTCCTCACTCATTTCCTATACCCATCACCATGCCCAGGGAACGACACCAGTGCCATGGGTACAGAGAGCCGCAGGTGACACTGCCTGCACAACCACCAGACACCCCTACTGCTTAACTGGGACACTGAACTATTGCTTTTCTCTGCCAGCACATTCAAAATGTTTATTTTAAAACTGCAGGAGCTGCAGTATACTCAGTTCTTCTCTAGAAAGTGCTTTAGACAGCTGCATCAGGCTTCAGGATAAAATGTACCTCATCTCTTCCACGCCCCACAAAACAGGAGAAAAAGCAATCATCTTGCCAGAATTTTATAAATGGCGGGATGAAAGAACTGCAGAGATAATTGGGAGACAATTTTAAATATCAAACATTAATAAAAGAGCATTGATGGCTAAGTTTCAGAACTTAAAACAATATTCCATTCCCATGGGTACGATTTTTCCCTTGGTCACCCAAATACACGATGATGTACATACACCACAGCACGAGTAACCCCAACATGATGTTACACACACAGGCACCTGATGATTATCTAGAGTAAGTTAAAAATAAATAAATGAATTGTTTTTGCCAGCAGCCAATTCATACCTAAGGCATAAGGACCAAAGAAGGCCAAATGATGGGGTTTTTTGCCAGTATTTCCTACCAGCTCAGGAGGGATCAGTGGGATGTGAAATCTGTACTGGTGATGAAGCTCACGGGACTGGAGTCCGTGTGGCAGAAAGGCTGCCCACCATGACAGGGCATAGCACGAGCAGGTGAGTTGAGACAGCAGCACACCAGCAGCAGACCAACAACAGGCTTGTTTGAACTCCCAGCGTCAGCCCCACGGCAGCAGCCACAGGACAAAGCGCTACCTACCATGGGGTGCCTGGGATAGGGGTGGTGGCAACCGGCTTGGCCTTCTGGGCCGCTTTCTCCTCCTCAGTCAGCTCTTCCTCTTTCGGCTCCTCGAGGGAAAAAAGAAGGTACAGGATTCATGCAATGACAGCACACTATTTATTTATTATGAAGTCACAAACTTGTTGTGAAACAAGCAGATGTATTTTGAAACAATGCTCACAAAACAGATCACAACTGCAGTTCATCCATGCTTAAAGCAGAAGCCCTGAAATTTCAAAGTAGCTGCTATTCAAAAGCCTCAATTCAGAAAACTCTAAGCATTTAAACTTTTGACGTCAATGAAACCTTATTTAAATGTGTTCCTAGATCCACAGGAATCCTCAAATCAAGGCCTGAATACAGGGGCAAGAATGTAGTTTCTCAAAAAGAAATTTTGATTTATTCTTAGACTCCTTAAAAACGAGACAGAGAGCACAATGCAGTCTAAAAACTGTAATAACCTTTGCAGCATCAATAACCAAACCAGCAACTACCTCAGAAGTAAACAGGGTAGAGCGGTAATAAAAACCAGCAACTGAACTCTGTGCTTTCGTTTGCTTAGTGACACCCAAGTTCACAGAAATCAGTATAAAAGCTTTAATTCTTATTCAAAGACCTCAGCACCTCTGAGAATTGTGCTTTCTCAGCACAACAAAACACTTTACAAGAAAAAAAGTTCATTCTGTTTACTGCAGAGTAAACACTACTGATATTTCCTAGGACACATGTTCCTAACAGGCTAACCTTATCAGTTATAGCACATGGAGAATCTGTCAGCTTTGTTTCACAACTGTTCAAAACAAAGTAGTAAAGAAATAGAGGAAAAGCTGTTAATTCAAAGATTTCAAACTGGACAAGTTTTGTTTCTCTGAATACCTTAAAATCAGCAAGAGAACATCATGTCTGTGCAACTAGCTATCCTTTTTCCATGTTCTTACTAGTTTCTTAACTCACATACTCCGTATTTTTATTTTACGTGTCCTTCTCTCCTTATGTAAAAATAAAGTAATTTAAAAAAAAAAAAAAGCTCTGCCTCCAAAGGGGCAGGCTTTGAAAATCCCCCCAGAACTTCAGAACTGCCGTTCCCAAGCCCAGCCCCTGTCAGCCCCCAGCTGACAGCAGCCCCACCAGGGAGGCAAGGCGCAAAATGTGATACCAAGTATTTGGTTGCAAAGGCTTTTACCTCCTTTATAAGTTCTTTTATAGGTTCTTCTTTTGGCTCCTCTTCTTCTGTCTCCATGGGTAAAGGCTCATCTGAAGGTTCTTTAATTGGCTCTTTGATCTTCTCTTCCATTTTTTCTAAACAAAGACAGAACTCTCCTTAGTGTTATTAAGAAACCATTATAGAACCACAACAAATTAGTTTTTATCAGTATGACTTTCCTAGCACAACAGCAAAACAGAACTTATTTTTCATGTGTTTTCACCACTTTCTGTCCTTTCTGGGCTTTACAATGTCTGCTTATAAAGACACGATTGTCTCCCGTACCAAGATCTACTTGGGAATAGAAAACAAGATATTGCATTAAAAAGCTAATCCAGTGTACCAACAGAAATAGACAAAACATCAATAAAAACAGCAACCAACAGTGCAACACTGAAGACAACTTTTGGATTTAAAATGCTGTTGACACAAAATAAGTCAGAGAAAATGTAACCAGAACCATCTGAGGAGTGCTCTGCACACATTTAAAAAAATAGAAATAAATCGGTAAAATGTATAATCTTTACTCAGCAAAACCAAGTAAATATTTACTCTCTTAAGTGTTTTCACAGCTTAAAAAGACATACTATTTCAATCTGAATTACCAGAAAGATGAGCATTAAACTACGTAACTGTGTAAGTGTTCTGATTTGTCTAAACAGATTTCTTCTAACTGAAAAATTCAACAGACAGCAAAAGGAAGAACTGGTTGCATCCAAGTGGATGTGTTTTCCTGAAAGACTTTATAAACTGAATAAAACCCATGGCATTTTTGCCACTTCTATTTTGTTTACAATAGAAGAACAATTTGCCTTCAATATACCACCACTCACAGACATAACTCAGACTAAATAACCACAAGTCCCCGAACACGACTCAGGGATGTGGGCAGGGGCAGGTCGTTCGTTTTGTCCTCAGACCCCACAGCCGGTTAAATACAGTTTTTGAAGATCTGCTGTTTTGCATTTCAATGATTTTCATCCTTTCCTGGTTTTCAGTCTTTAGGGTAACTGAATTTCCTCTCGGTTTCTATCTTTCCACAACAAGGATCTTCTCCAACACCTGAGTACGTAAAGTCCTTACTTTCTGGAGGAGTAGAAACCTGGGGTTACCCCGTGTCACGGCACCTGGAAGTGACTTTAGGGCCAAATACTCACACAATACAGTGGGAAACAAAGAAACTAGAGCTTTCCAACTCAAATGGAAACTTACAATCAGGATTTCAGAATACTCTTAAGGGAGGTAAGGGACTAGAAATACTCTCCTTTGCATTTTCTAACACAACCATTTGTGTTGCCTCGTGTACAGCTGTAAATAAAAAGAAAGGGAAGTACCTTTTTCTTTGAGTTCTTGGGGTTTTTCCCACGTTGACTCCAAAGTCCTGTTGTTATAGTAGTAAGTCTTCCCATCGGCTGTTTTGTACTCGGTCCACTCGGAGACGGCGGCTGCTCCGGCCAAGGTGGCAGGGGAGGCCGCGATGGCAACCTGGGGGTGGATCATGGGCACGATGGGGGGGGCCATGCCCGGCAGCACGCCTGGACGGAGGGGAAAGGAGAGAAAAGAAGGGGAGAGAAAACAGTGAGTGACAATAGACCACCCAAGCACCAAACCCTAGCACTTCACTGACTCCATTTACAAATAATCACCCCGGATAAGTAAATGCAAAGACTGGTTGCAAAATGAATCTGGGAAGCGATGCACTGTTCCTGGATCTCCTCCCTGAGCTCCACAGCCAGGGCGCAGTGCTCATGTCACCAGGCAAATTAGCTTTTCGTTTGAATTAATGGGTAACTCTGCACAGCACAACGCTTGTTAGTTTTCAGACACTTGTTCTACTACTTCAAAATTAAGGGCTCTATTTATTGAAAAAATCTTCATTGGATCTCTATAGCAAATAATTATTTTTAAAAAAGCTAAAGGCTGTTTAATTATGCTATCATTTTAAGAGATATTGCTACTGCTCGTGGGGAAAAAAAATAGAAAAAAATACAATAGTGGCTTGAATTTGAGCCATGTAATACAGAGCAGAACTCTGCTAAATATTCAACACTAACTTAAAAATATTAACATTAATGCTGAGCCTCAGATAAAAAAACTAATGAGAATTAAATTATTTCAGCCTGTGTGACGATTTTGTTTAGTACTGCAGACCGATTGGGAAAAACATTTTATTCACACCCTAAAGCAAAATGGCAAGGAAATAGCCAAGGATAAGAAAGCCAGAATGTGACATTTTCCTATTTCTGCTCTATTCAACCCAACAAAATGGATGTATTTTGAAATACAAGTTCTGGGAAAACCAATTGGATCGGACTGGAACTATGAGATCGTAATTTTGAGCCTTTAACGTTACATGGAAACATCTACATTTTTAACTAATGGAAAGGCACACATTACACGTTGCCATAAAGTAATCTCAGTGACTTTTCTTAAACACACCATTTGAAAAATGAAGCTTTGTACTAGGACACACATACACACACACACACCAACATGCGAGCACAGTCATGTCACTATACATGTGGAAGGAGGAAAAACAAAGTTCCACACACACGGAACTAGTAACTAAGAGGTATGGGCATGAAGAGAGTCACAGGTATTACACAACTCAATGGTTACAGAAAACTCTACTGGAGTTTTGGTTTAAAATAAGCTAACGCTAACAGTTATTTGGGAAAGTTATTTCCTGGCCAAATATGTTATTTGCATTTATACTGGTTTGGAAAAGAAAGAAGAGATATTCATTCAATTGGGGAAGCAAATAAATAAATAAAAGATAACACCAACATTCACTACCATGCCAACTTACAGACAAAACGAACTAGGATGGGTTTGAAAATTACCGGTCTTGGTGGTAGCGACTGTCTTTACATACGGGCAGCTGACTATTTGCATCATTGCTACACCTGCAAAAGGGACAAGCAAGCACGTTGGAAAGCTGCCATGGCACGTCAGCTACCACTGGGAGTCTGGCCACGGGTGCCCTGCCCCAATTGGGTGCCATTTCCAGCCGGGCAAGGGAAAGCCTCTGGCAAGGAAATGGGAATTGGTTTTTGCTCCAACATTTTATGCCAGATCAAAAATAAAACTAACTTTTAAGCTGCAGCAACAGTTTCTGCCTATGTCAAACCAGTTGTTTAGCAAGTTATTGGGATGTTATTAAAAAGAAAAAGGAAAAAAGGTATTTCAGTGAGACCCAGGGGTTTAAGTTCATCAAAGGGGGACTCAGTTCTCCTCATAGGGCAGGACTGCGGGAAAACATTCTACTGGTGGTGCTGGTTCCCAGTGACAGCCCCTGCTGGGCCACGTCCCCAGGGGAGCAGCAGCAGGACAGAAGACAAGTGCTCTCTGCAATTTTGAGTGCTGCTGGGCCCAGGGAGCAGTGGGAAGGGCTGAGGCCAGACCCAAACTGGCTGGACTAGCCAGGAGTTGGGGCTGAGAGCCCAGTTCCCACCCCCAGGGAAAGCTGGGGTTACTGGGGCACTACGGAAAGGCTGGAGGCAGAAGGAGGGGGTTGGGGGGGGGGCAGAAATAAAAGCAAGGAAGCTGCAAGCAGAGCCACACGAAGCTGCACCAGGTCAGTGGCAGCAAACATTTTCTTTGTTTTTTGTTATCAAGACTGTCATGAGCTGGAAATACTCTAAAAATGGTATAACCAGCCTCAAAAAGGCAGCACCAGGCACTGTTCCACTCTCCAGATCATTAAGAAACAACCTGGATGCAAAGAGAGAATTGTCTAATCCTCTTTGATTAGACACCAAATTCAGTAGGAAATTAGACAGGGCCAAGGGAATGCATTTCAAAAAACTTCACTTTAGGGTACAGAAGGAAACTAGAAGTTCTCTCTATGTCAGTCCAGTCTGGACACTGAGAAACTTCCCCCTAAATGGCTTCAGTTCCATCACCTCCTAAGGTGGAAATCCTCCAGTGCAAAGTGAAATTAAACCCCTGTGTTTACAATCAAATAATCTCTATTTTTCTCCATTAGAGATCTAGTATGGAAAGCATACAAAAATACTGCCAATTTATTTAAAAAAAATATTTGTGAGAAGACAGAATTGTAATGTTCTTTAATTTCGATGAAAGAATCCAAAACTGGCTTTATAAAAAAAAAAGTATGAATTGAGACACAAGAACATTGACTCGAACAGCACTGAATGAAGTGTCTGTCTAAATTTGGGGGGGGGTTATGTTATGTACTTGAAAATGAATCTGAAAATTCGTTTTGTTAAGGAAGTTACAGCATGTCTTAAAACTGGGTCAGTATAAATAATGCCATCTGTGGGATGACTGGAATCAGAGATACTGCAACGCAGATAAGACGTAGCAAATACCCAGGCTGAGTCCTCTGCCAAGCTCGTTCTCAAACATACAAGTGACTTTTAACGTATGAATTAAGAGAAAGCAGACTTACTTTTTAAGATCTGAGATTACAAGTTATCACTGAACAATTCTGCCACTGTTCTGTCGTGCTATAGCATAATACTGAGGTTAACTCTGCACTCACAGCACATTGCCCTGTCCCTGTCTCCAGAAGCGGTCGGGCTGTACCGCACCCAGCGCTGAAAGCCCCCAGCACCTACAGGGAAACTCCTGCGCCTTTGGGACTCCACCTTCTACTGCCAGGAAGCCAATCTGACTTCTCTTTACTTGTTACCATACAGCATTTTAAAGGTTTCCTGTTCTTTTACAGCATTTATAAACCACTACAACCAACTCAAGCCAGAATTAGCTGAAAGGAGTACACTGATTTTGTCATCTGGCAGGATGACAAACCAGACTCGTTAGGGGCAACACACATGTCACTGTTCAGTCTCCTTCCTGTGCCCAAAGGCTCATCTCACTGGGAGAAGAGGCTGGATCTAAGACTTACTACCAGGACAGTGCTGAAAAAAAGAAAAATTTTCAAAAACAAGTTTAAGAATTAAAAAAAAAATAAATCAATGTTCTTGCTCTGTCCTTCCTTGTGTTGCACCACTTGCAACACTTGGACAGAGAGCTTATGGAAACTGCCCGAGCACATCCAGTGTGCCCACCTTCACTGGCACTTCTCTGCTGCTTTTAGCACCAACACCTCCCCTGGCAGCTCACTCCTGGGCAGCTGATTGTATCCCCCAGGGGTACACAAGGACCCTTCGCTCCATGTTAGTCCCTCACTGGCAAGGGCAGAAATTGCAGCTGAGGACTTTCAGCTGACCGATTTTAGGGCCAAACCCTTTGTATTGTTCTTCAAACCTCACAAATACACAACATCAGAGTTCTCCTTCTATCCTTTATCCATTTTTTTGTTCAGCCTTGAATATCATGTTCAGAGTAGTATTTTTTCCTATATTAAAACAGTAAGTACTACACTGTGATTTCCTTTTCAGGCAAGTTACAGATTACAGCACCCGGTTACTTTAGAAGACCACCCTACAAGCAGCGGCAACTAAAAGTTGGCCCTCTCTTCCAGTCAGCAGAACTAATACTCATTTTAACTACTTTGATACTGACAGCCTTTATCAAAGAAGTGTTATAAAGGATTACTTTCCACACAACCAGTTCCATGGAAAGCAAAGGCCTCCCTTCAGACATCCCGGGTTAAGCGTGGAAAGGACAGCAGGAAAGAAGTCAACTCACTCAGCCTGTACAAAGAGTCAAAAAACTGTGAGGAAGCTGCTCAGAGCTGCTGCTTTGGAATTCTTCATCAGAAACTGACTTGTGCCCGATACAACTGCACTCTCACACTGTCCTCTGCAGCAGAAGCCCAACAGCTCTGGGTATGGATTTAGTGCCCCTGCACACTGAGAACATGTGAACTTTGGTACCAGGGGATGAGCTCAACCGTGTCCACCAAACCACAACAGGGCATTTCATCAAGCAGTGGCCTTAGCGACCTCTTAGAGAGCCTCTGCAGCAAACAGCACTCCAGTCCAACACTCCCCAGCCTACAACGAGTTCCTTAATGTCTAGCTATTTTCTTCAGAAAATACGATTTACCTAGGAACCAGCGGGCTGCCACCCAACATCTCTTCTCGATGGTCTTCACACCTAAAGCCTCTGAATACCCCAGCATCTCAGATGCCTTCAGTGTGGTCCTCACTTTAAATCTCAACCAAGAGAGCTGGAAACACCCCTCACCATTCAGGGGTTTTCTTCTAATTTCTTTCAGCTATAATCCATGTCCCAATAAATCTTTATGCACAAGACTTAAGGTCTAAACTGAGCAGGTAGAAAGAATCATAGCAATATTGCAATTAGTAAAATGCAGTGCTACAACATTCTGTCCAGAAGCTCACTTTTTTTTTTTTAATAGGATGACAAGACAGCCACGTGCCGTGAGATTAAGAAGTGTTTGGTGCAATTCTTATCTTTTCCTATCATCTAAAAGAGAGAGTTTTACAGGTTTAAATGCAGCTTGTTTTGGTATCTTTATCAAAGAACTATAAGTCAAAAAAATTTTTTTGTGTTCTTTGTTAATTAAAAAGTCTGTCTGCTGACCCTGAATTCTTTCAAAAATACTCTGAGTGGAGAGGATTCAGGCAAGTTCCGTACACAGTGGACACATGAGTGCAAACAAGTCGACAACATGGACATGTAGCAGACAAGACAATTACAGTTTGCCAATTTACCTGGAAGTGGAATAGGCATGCCGGGAAGGGGGACACGGAATGGAGGTACCATTACTGGCGGAAAAGCAGGAATTGCCGCAGTTGGCTGAGGCACTGCGTGAGGAACGGCAGGAGGCAATGTCTGTGGGACTGCCTGGGGCACAGGCTGCACAGGCGGAGCAGAAGGAGCAGAGGTTGAGACACTGACTGATGGGGTGGCAACTGAAACACCCGAACTCGGGGTCTGGTCTTGTGTGGTAGGTGCTGATAAAAGAACACAAAGAACACCTTGCATCTTAGACACTACGATATATTTGCTGCAAACATACTGGCTCTCTGTTTCCCAACAGACATCACATAAGCAGATACGCTTAGATATAACCTGCAGGAAGACACTCTTGGACCAAAAAACCATTGCCTTCTCTGTAACCTTAAACATTCACAAAGAAAGTCAATTTCAGAATTTACTTTGTCCCATTCTTTACACTTGACAAGTCTCTACAGCAGTAGCGAGGGCGCACCGAAGGGCAAATGCAGTCTCTGTATCCCTGGTCAGGAAAATAGGGAGGGAATGTTACAGAGAGTTACAGATGCAAAAAGGTTGTTCTTACATTAAATGAAGACAGGTTCTGCTTTCTAGCAGGAACAGCAGCAGCGTGTGCATGACAACACTCTGGCCAGAACTATGCTGTTAAACTGGGACTCAAGAATGCAAAAATGTCAAATAAAAGTATGAACAAGTAAGGAAAAGGGAAGTACTTTTGTTCAGAAAATGCAAGAATTTTCTTGGTCTTCAGTGCCTCCCAGGGGGAACAATTCTCTCCTAGCATTCACCTGCAGCATCCCTGGGGAGGACTGAAACCAGCAAGGACTGTGCACCAACAGTGCTGCCCATCAAAGTGCTGGCAAACAGGAACTGATTAAACTCATTGACCAGCCTTGCACACTTACACTGCACTATTTGGTGGAGCGGAGGAGAAACTGCTGCAAAACTGAGCCGATTCAAAAAAAGAGAAACCACACCAATTGAGGACTGTATTTTATATGGGCATACTGTGCATTTTCTGTATTTAACAACTACCAGAAGGATTCCCAATAGCATACCAGTACTAGCATGTTTAAGTAAAGACTTTTGATCTGTTGTGAAATGTTTCAGACAGGGTAAAAGTTCCTAGCACTGCCTAACACTTAGGGAAACAGAGCAGACAGTCAGTATGTGATCTGTATAAAGGCCTCTGTCAAATCAGAACCAGCCAAGGATGAAGCTCAGCCAGAAGTCCCAGGTGTTTGTGTGGTTTTGGTTTTTTTTTTTAAACAGGCCAAGTCCGAGAGTTATGAAAATATTTCAGACAAAAATTTATCACCTAGGCACAGACACAAACAGTAACAGCTCTCAAAAGCAAAGACAAAGTTTAGCAGGTAGAACAGGCAGAAGTAGGACAGACTCTCAGCGCTGGATATTAGGAAGTGTTGTGTGAGAGAAGGTGCATAAAGCGCTATTCCAAGAGCACGATCAGCTCTCGAAGGCCTGGCATCAGGCCAGGAGCTAGCATTCACCTCCTACCAGTCTTCCTGTTACTCAGCAAAACACTTGGGGTAGACCAGATTTCACCAAAGCAGCTGAGCGCAGCGCTGTTACCTCTCAAACTAAGTAGAAGCCCTACAATGCTTTGAGCAATACAAATTACTTGCTACTTTGATGATCTGTCCTCCCTCCAGCGTTAACTGAAAGCATAATTTGAGGGTTACTTAAATTTGCCTCCCTTCCACAGACAGGTCTCTCAGATCTGGGTTAAACGGTGAGTTCAGCTTGACCTGTCTCACCTGCTACAGGACAAGGACGCGATGATTGCAGGGGATGTCACTGTACCCTACAGCTGGGGTTAGAACCACCCAGCGTCGGCTCATCTCCTGCAGCCTCTTTGGCCTGACTCAGTGTGTGTGCTCCTGCCGGCGCAGCAACGGCGAGAGACTGGGCAACAAGAGGATTCCCCACCAGCAGAACCACTGTGCTCTCAGCAGCCTCACTTGAGGACAGTGACACCAGTGCTCCTGCACAAGCCTTGCTTCCCTTGTGCTGGGCGGCCTCACTCCCCGTTTGCTGTTGACACACTCACGTGCAAATAGCACAGGAGCTCCATCTCTCTACAGGTGCACCAGAGGCACTTCCTTAACACGGATATGCCAAAGCATGTTATAAATCATACTATTTATATCACATGCAGATACCCTGTATAGACACGCACCATGGGCGTGCTGCAGAAATTCAGTGCTCTCTCCTTGAGACTCCCTCTGGGGGCAAACCCTTCAAAGCAAAGGCTCAGCCCATGTCAACAGCAAGAACCCTCAGACTCTTATTTGAAGTCATGAGTGACCAATAATGGCTCTAAGGATTTCCTTTTTCCTCTTTTGTGCAACTCCAGCAAATAGGAATTTATGAGGCTTAGTCAGAAGAGTAACACTAAGAGCAGAAATACACCAGGAGCAGCTCCAGTCTGCAATCCAATCCCGGGCAGCCCAGGAGCAGCTCTCGCAGATGCAGGCTCTGGGAGCAATGAATGGCACTTTGGAAACAAAGAGGAAATGGATACAACTATAATTCCTACCTTAGATCCACTTTTCTTGTGAGATACTTTTAAAAACAATGTAGCTTTATCTATAGACAAAAGGAAATGGATGCATAATAGCTTTGAGATGATGTGATAACAGCAGAAGAAAAATACACCCAGACCCAAAGAACGGCTGCACATTGACCAAGTGTCACTCTCCTGAAGTAGCTCATTCAGACCAGGGGGAAGGTTTGTATGCAAGGTTCTCCTGGACTAAATTCCATACTTTAAACTCATACTCTACTCTACTTTTAAACAACTTCCTCCCGGATACCAAGTGTTTGCTGCAGTAACTCCCCAGAGCACCTCCCCACCAGGGCAGAGCTGGAGGAAAGCTGTGGTACTCACTGGAGATGGTCTGCGAGCCGGAGGTGGCCGTGGTTGTGGTGGAGGTGGTGGAGGACTGAGTGCTGGAGGAGGTGGATGGGGAGGCTGCAGACACAGTGCTGCTGGTGGTGGGGGTGGAGGCACCAACTGCTTGTGCCTGGGCCTGTGCCTGTGCTGCCAGCATCGGCGTCAGCTCCGACTGCTGGATAACCTTCACCCCGTCCGGCTTGGTCCATGCCGACTCACGCGTACGCGCGTTGTAGAAATAGACCTACAGTTTCAGAATGTCACTGTCAAACAACCGCTTGTCTGGAGGAGGAGCACTCTTAAATGCTCCAGTTCCTCCTGGTTTAACAAAGGAGAGACAAGAGCATAGGACTGTACCACTGTGCCAGCCTGTGTATGACAACACGCTCACAACAGCAGCAAAACACCCATTACTGCACTGTTCCTGGTGACCAGCTTACCTTGCCATCTGGAGTTTTGTTTTCTACCCATATCTCCTCAGCTGGGGGCATCGCTGGTGTCCCGGGGGCAGTGACAGGTGGCATTCCTGGAGGGAACATCATACCAGGAGGTGGTGGCATACTACCCATGGGAGGAGGCATAAATGGTGGTCTCTAAAGGCATATAATAACAATAACAACAACGATGATGATGGTGACAACAATAATAATAATATTAATTCAATTTCAAGCAGAGTTTTCCTCTATTAGAGCACCAGACAGTACAACTAGAGCAGGGTGAACTCTACCCATCCCGAGAGCTTTGTGAACAGCCCAACACTCCCGGCTCAGGCCACAGCTATGACAGAGAGGCTGCAGTCAGCCCGTCACTGCTGAGATGCCCACAGAAATACAAAGCATCACAAAATAAGTGGCATGAAAAGAAGTCGGGTTAGAGAAAACTCCTCTCCTAAAAGGCAAAGCCACCCCAATGCAATAACTGTTCCTGAATAGCTGCCACTCAGACATCACCAGCTGTGAATCAAATATGGCCCTGAACAGTGACACAACAACCTCCCCAGGGAAGAAATATTATTAAAAAGTTACCTGCAAGCATCCGATTCACTGCCTGTTTTCTAGTTCCAGGTACCCTAAAGTCTTTTATTCTACCTGATTATTTGGACTGTTCTGAAGTTTCCTGTGCATAACGTGTAGAGCAAACACTTCCCAATATAAACGACAGCCAACAAAATCCACCAGGTTCTTTAACTTAATCTGCATACACCTACAGCTGACCTCATTATCTCCATCACCCAGCTCTACTGAACTTGTTGTGCAAAAGATTTCCTCTTCACAAAGGCAGTGCCAAGAGAGATCTTGGTGAAACCTTTCCAGCTCCATGCTCACAACCAGAGAGCGAGAGGAGGGACACGGGCAGCCAGGCTCTGTGAAACCAGGATGTCTGCAGGAAATCCAGCCCCACGGAAACAACAACAACAAGAAAGCCATTAAGGCAACTAGAGTCTTTCTTTCCTTCCTCCTTTATTCTCCACAGCTCCTCCACTTGGCCATGAGGTGATCTTTCTCTTTCCCACTCTACAATCCCTAAGAAAAACTCAGCAGAGCTCACTTTTCCCTGTTGTTGCTGCCCTACAGGGGAAAAAAAAAAATAAAAAAAAGTAGGGTGTTAAAGTGGCAGGGCTGTCCTGGGAGCTGGGAGTGGGTACCAGGGTCCAGAACACCATTCAGCTCTACTCCACACACACCCCCTCCCCTCCATTTCTACCACAGAACCTTTCAATATCCTGACCCCCTGCACCAGAAGCAGGGCGAGGAGCTAAAGACCAAACACTCGGTTCAAAGCGGAGCACGGCACTGCCGGGGCAGGGACAATCTAGACATGCCTGGTGCATGGACTCCGTTATGGGAAGGAGCTGGAGAAGACAGGCTCACTGCAAGGCTTGATAAAAGAGCTGTGATGTACCAGCTGAGGCACCTTCAGGATAAATGCCATAAATAAAAGAAAGCAGCAGCCAGGCTTGGGGCTTCAATTCACTCTGCCTGACTTCTGAAAGGGCAGCAGGGTCCTGTTCCCCCCGCTGCAGTCCAAGTCCCACCGCACTCTCCAACACTCTTCACTGCTTCAGGGCTTCCAAGCTTGTGCCCAAGCACATGAATATTGACACCAAAATGGGATCAGAAAGCACCAGAACAAAGATGCAGGAGGCAGAAACAGTCCTAAATAGACCTGAGCTGAGTATGAAAACAATCCTTAGAACAAGAGCCCTGGGACTGAATGAAAGGAAAAGATGACATTCCATGAGGTGAGTTTACAGCCCTCAAATGTGCTGTTTCAGTCTTGATTCCACAGGACTTGCCCAGCAGAAAAGGTTTCGAGGGAATGATCAGCTCCTGAGTACACCTCCCTGAGCAGCACCAGCTCTAACAACACGCTTCACATTCGAGAGATGGAGGGAGAACTGCTACATTTCTTCCTGAAATCTTGTGATGACAGCACACAAACTCACAGCAAACTGTAGTTTAATTTTATTTCAGATGAAATTTCAGTCCTTGTTCCTGTGCTCACTGCTTCTTTGCTTCCTCCCATCCCACCCTCTCTGTTCCCCCAAAGCCCCTGCAGAGTAATAGCACCCAACCATGTGGGAAACAGCTCCCACAGCCCTGCTACCAAAAAAATGTATGCAAAGCAAGGCCTAAAATCCCACAAAATAACCCATGTCAGCACGTTCCCTTTCCAATGTGCCCACATCCCTACATTTTAAAATCAATTTCATAGCACTACTCTGTTCTAATTAGTGGATTTAAACCCTTATTTATAAACCACAGAGTACTATTCACCTCCTTATAGGCCTGGCTGCAGTCCTGCGGAGTAATTACGCTGCCCTAATAGCACTGTACTCCTACAGCACCATTAAAACAACACATTTCTTATTTCCCAATGTGCTGTACCTTTCAAAGTATCAGAGTCTCTGAAAAGTAGGCAAAAGAACATAAACATGTATCACCACAGAACGCAGACAGAAATCTGCCTTACTTGAGCCCAACAGGCTCACACTATCCCCGCTGGTACCAGGAATGCTGTAAGCTTTTTAAAACAACAAAACACAACAACAACAACCACCTAAGACAAAGAGCATTCTCCCTCTGCCAAGAGTAAAGTTATGTCAGCACAAGGGCCACCTGCAGCTGCTCCAGTCAAACACCGAGATTGTCTTAATCATTTTCACAAACTTTAAGTTTTCCCTTGTCTGGGTGTTGACAGTTTCTGGTGTATTCCAAAGGATGCACCCTCCTGAACTCAGTGCTGAAACAAAACACACCTCCTGGCTGATTATACACCTACTCCTCAGAATTACTACCTGCCCAGTCCCTTGGGGATCAGTAATAGCAACCTACAGGAGCGAGGGCAGGCGTGACTCCTGCTGGGACCCACATGGAATTCACCCTCCCTGACAGTCCCTGTGTGTCCATCACGGCCTTGCTGAGTGGACACAGGCAGAGCCAAGACAACCCCCGAGAGCTGGTGAGCACCTCACATACCTGCTCTGAGGCCTTCAGACACCCCCACGGAGCCAAATGCTGCGTTCTGCATGGCCACAGGGCACCAACAGAGCCAGGCTTCAGTAAAGACTCTGCTGGTGAGTCTACCCATTCAGTTAGTTGCCTCAAGGAGCTAAACAGAGGTTGCATTTACATACCACAGGATGCATTAAGTTTATAATGCCACACATGAGCCTTATGCTTTCCTCATGCCCTGCTATTCTTTTTTAATGTCTCTCCCCTTATTATTTCCACATGGGAAAACAAACTAGAAAACTCCCTAAATTCAAACTCAAGAAACCAAGGGAATCCTGCATTCTTTACCTGTAAATGCGGAGGTCCCATCGGAGGAGGAATCCCTCCTGGAGGTGGCATGGGAGGCATGTTTGGATCAAAGGGAGGTCGTCCGAAAGGGGGGCGAGGCGGCGGAGGAGGACCTCGCATCATGCCGAAGGGTGGAGGTGGCCGCATGAGTGGTGGTGGGCCCCGCATGACTGCGTTTGGTGGGGGAGCCGGGCCACGGAACCTCAGTGCTTGCTGCTGGGCCATTCTGTGGACAAGGCCAGAGGGAAACATTTCATTTTCGTTTGCTGTTTGGCTGTAGGAAAATTAAGTCTTACAATAAACAGGGAAAAACCCTAGTAAAAAGCCAAAGGGTGTGGAAAAAATGTTAAGTGTGCAACTACTTCAATAGTTTCTTCCCCTTCACAACTCTTTAGTCTTCAACTGTTAATTTTTACTCATGAAAATCGTGGCAGAAATGGGTAACTGCAGCTGGGACGAGCGACAGGCATTGCTGACCCACACCTAGATCTACCAAAGCTCCTTCCACACAACCTGCAGCTGCAATTCCTGACTGCATGAACATCAATGTCTTCTCCAGCAATGGCTGTCCACCACGCCAAGGGTTTTACTTGTTCTGTAGTACAAGCGCCTGTCAGGAGCACCTACATCCTTTACATTTGTGACCTACAGTAGGGTCTGAACTCTGGCCATCGAACCGAGCCCACTGTGTCCCCCAACCCTCTACTCGGGGAGCTTTGGAAATGGATATATAGAAAAAAAACGTTCACCTTTGGAACCAACAAACGCTCTTCTGCTGCTCTCAGGAAAACAATTTTGCCCACCATTTAGTGCCAGTGCAATACCAATGTTGGCATGATGACTCAAAATTGAAGAAAACAAAGGTTATGAGAAGGTGAACGGCAACACATCCGCGGCCGGGGACCCGCACGCGGGCAGCCCCTGCTCCGAACACCCGGGCCGCCACCGGCGCCCAGGACCGGCGCTGCCGGCAGAGCTGGCGAGAGAGACCCGCCGGGCTCACCGGCGGCCCAGCTCCGCACCCGGGAGCGAAGGAGCGACCAAGTCCCGCCAGCGGGGCCCGGCCCAGCGCCGGCCGCACACGAGGACAGAAAATGGAGGCGGCGAGAGCCGCTCCTGCCGGGCCGCCCTCCCCGTCCCGTCCNCGCCCCGCGCAGGCCCCGCCGCGCCCCATTGGCCGCCCCGCGCAGGCCCCGCCGCGCCCCATTGGCCACTCCGCACGCCCGTCAGTGCACGCGAATGAGGACGTACTCCACGATTGGCCGCTGCGCCCGCCGACTTTGAATGGGGGAAGCCAGGAGCGCCGGGATTGGCTGCGCGCGGGCGTCGCGCGCCGCTTGCGGCGCTGGTCACGTGAGACGTGACCCGGGGAAAGGACCGGAACTGACCTCACGTAAAACGGAACAGGCCGTAGGGAAAAAAGTGACGGGTGTC
>VXBJ01006300.1:354610-367440 GCA_013400055.1 Nycticryphes semicollaris | reverse complement strand
AAAAAAAAAAAAAAGAGCTGTCTTTTCTTAAATAATAAAAATAATCAGAATTCTAAGGGACCTTTTGCTAGTGCTGTGCTAAAGAGACTCCTACCTACTTTGATTTTGCTGCTCAGTTTCTTTATTCATGTGTTTTGCTTAAAGTCGCTGCTGTTGTGGGGGTTTTGACAGGCGGGGGTGGTGGGTGGGGGCTCCCTGGTGGCTCCGTGTCCTGCTCTGTCCCAGCCCGTCCTGTCCCCGAACCCTGGTAGGGTCCTGCACAGCGCCCCAGGCCCTCCAAGGAGCCACGGGAAGGGACTGGGATGGATGACACCCGTGGGTGCCTGGAGGGAGACCTCAGGGGAGCTCCCACACTGTGTCCCACCCCCCACTCGCCCCCTCCCAAGCGCTTTCTGACGGCAGGAGATGAGAATGGGTTTTGGAGGCAATGGCTGTGATCCTCCCCGAGCAGTGGGGCTGTCTGTCTCCCACGGCATCTTTCATCCCCCTTTTCATCTGCCTGTTTCAGGATCGTCTCAATAATTTATTAATTGTGGGCTGGCAGATAGGAGCTGCTGTGAGGCCCTTTCCTGTGTTCGGGAAGAGCTGGGAGTCCCCTGCTGCTGCCCCGCGCCCCCCCTGCACTGCTCAGCTTTATGTCCTCTAAACATTTCAGCCCGTGATTCTCAGACTGTGGCTCTTTCAGGAGCATTTAATTGTGAGCTGCAAAACACGAGTCGTTTTGACAAATTTGATGGCAGGTACCTGTTCAGTAGGATGTGGCTTTTGGAAACGGTGCGATTTATTGGACTTGCTGTACTGCAGAATCACAGAATCACAAAATTGTTTGGGTGGGAAGGGACCTTGAAGCCCACCAAGTTCCAACCCCCCTGCCCTGGGCAGGGCCACCTCCGAGCCCCCTCCAACCTGGCCTTGAACCCCTCCAGGGATGGGGCAGCCACAGCTTCTCTGGGCAACCTGGGCCAGGCTCTCACCACCCTCACACCACAGTTCTTCCTGCTATTGTTTGCTCAGGGACAGATCCCTCCAAGTGAAACCCAAAGCTAAGACTTTTAAACTGTAAACCTTTTTAAATGTTTAGATCTCTGTAATTTTTAAAGGACTGTTTCCTACGTGGTGGCACTCTCTGCTGGGTGTACAGGAGGGATGCTTGAAATGTCGCATTTTGGATACCCCCTCTCAAATCTCCCCCAAGTTCCCCATGAACGGCCTTTTTATCTCTCATTGCAGCAATGAGCTGCAGCGATGAGCCCATTTCCAGTGCTTTGGTCTCCCCTGGTAGCAAGTGTCACAGCCCTGGAGTGCTGGCGGGCTCCGGGGAGGGTGGGCGTCCCAAACACTGCCTGGCGCTGCCCTGCTCCGTGGAGCTGTGCAGGCTGGGGGACGCTGACATCTTGTCATTCTTCTTTAATTTTTTTCAGATTTCAGGTTGGAGTGTGATGCTGAATTAAAAATTTTGCCCTGGGCTGTCTGCAGGGCCTCTGGGCTGCTGCAGCGCCAGCATCTGCCAGGGAGACCCCCAGGTCCCGTGTCGGAGGGCGGCGGAGCCGGGGAGGCTGCAGGGTGAGGGCTCCCGCCTCGGCCTCCCCTTTCATGGAGGTGTGTGGGGTCCAGGCAGGTGTCCAGGGAGGGAAGGTCCCTGTAGGGTCCAGCTGGACTCCAGCCCTCCCAGCTGCCAGCCATTACTTGGCAAAAGCTTTGGCGAAGGGGAATGCTGTGCACTGGGTCTGGGCATCCCTTGGAGATGCTTATCCCCGTAGAGAGCAGCCATGGGCAAGGGCAGCCGCAGCCCCCTTGGCAAACAAGAGGCCATTCTTGTGTCCGGCACCACCCGAGCCATGTCCTGGCCGTCCTGGGGCCTGTCTGCGTCCCTGTGGGGGCAAAGGGGGCTCCCCGGGACTCGGGCACACACCAGCCAACACTGTGGAAGGCCAGATAAACAGAAATGTCTTGGGCTGTGCTTCTCACTGGGATACGTCCTCACTGGTTTGGTCATACAGCCATTTTCTCTCCTGGTGTATTTTTTTTTTTGCGCCAAAGAGCAATGATTAAAATGGTAATTGGCTTCATGCCGGCTAATTGCATTTCACAGTGAACCTGTTTGTAGAACAACCCTCTCGGATTTTCTGGCTGCTGGGCTATTAAACCAAGGGCAGCGAAAGGAATCTACGGTTCAGGTTTTCTGTGGGGTTTGAGTAACTGTTGGCTTTGGAAAATCTGCCTTGGGAACGCAGAGGAAGGGAAGGCCGGGCTGAAGGAGGCCCAGGGAGCCCACAGAGGGGAGTCCAGCCCCTCAACGTGCACACTGCAGCGGTGGTGCTCACCATGCTGCACTGCATCCCACTGCAGCACAGCACACTGCAGCACACTGCAGCACTGCACACTGCATCCCACTGCAGCCCAGCACATCCCACTGCATCCCACTGCAGCACTGCACACCCCACTGCATCCCACTGCAGCACAGCACACTCATCACACTGCAGCACTGCACAGCACACTGCATCCCACTGCAGCACTGCACAGCACACTGCATCGCACTGCAGCACAGCACACTGCATCCCACTGCAGCACAGCACAGCACACTGCATCTCCCTCCGTCATGTCAGCTGCCATCGGCACAGCGCACGCAGGCCCCAGGCACAGAGCTCCCCGATCCAGCCTAATGCTTCCCCTGTATTTATATATATACATAAAAAAACCCAACACATTTTTTTCTATACATGGGGAGTCTGTAAATTCTTCCCGACATGGGAAAAGGGGCTGCAGAGCTCAGCTATGGCCAGGGCTGCAGATCTTGGGATGAGATCCTTGGAGGTGCCTGGAGTCGTCCAGAGCAGAGGATTCTGCTCAGATGTGGGCTGGTTGGGGGGTTATAGATGGAGTGTGGCCAACAAAGCCAAGCCCCACCTCTCTGCTTGCTATGGGCTGCGCTTCATCTCTTGTGGCTCCTTGGCCAAGAGGACCATCCCCAGGTTGTGCCACCCCACCCTGCCAGTCCTTCTGAAAGTGTCAGAGACCTGTGGCCATCATCGGCCACTGCTGTGGAACCAGCCCTGGATGAGGAGGGCACGCTCAGCCCCTGTCCCAAAACTCTGGAGGTGCCTGGGGAAACTTCCCCTACCTGGAACCAGACACGGAGCTGACGCTAATAGAAAAAGACCATTAAAAAGCTCTGTGATATTCTCTTCTCCTGCTTCTGGTCCCTCTCTCCCTTTGTTGCTGCTGGCATTTTATGCATTATTGATGTGCCTAGGTGCTGCTGCTCTCTCGTTTCCTCCACCACTGCCGCAGCCACACCAGACCCATGCCATCCCAGGGCCAGGCTGCATCAGATGATGACCTGGGGGGGTGGCAGGAGGGGCTCGGACCCCGGTGTGTCCCCATGGTGGAGCCGAGCATGGCCCCTGCCACTGAGCAGCTCAGTTCCCTGCGCTGGGGCACAGACCCCGGCTCCTGGCTGGCATGGGAGGGGGCTTCACATGGATGTGGAGATCCCCGTGTGACTCTCTGCTCGTGCGAGGCTCTTCACCACCTCTCCTGCTCATCCCCAGGTCCTTCTCCAGCCCATGCTGCCAAGGCTTCTCCTCCAGGCTGTCTCAGCTCCCTCCCTGACTCCAGGACACATGGCCCGTGGCCCGTGGCTCGTGGCTCATGACCCAGGGTGCAGACACAGTCTGGCAGAGACTGCCGACTGGGGGTTGCCCGACCCCACAATTGCCCCCATGAAGCCCCATGCCAGCATCAGCTCAGGGGAGCGTGACTGGGGTGGCCATTGGGATCCACTGCAGGGCCAGCAAAGGGAACAGCTCTATGTCCTTGCCCGGAGGGAGCTGTGGGCTGGGGTGGCCACGTGCCAGCCCTGCGCAAGTCCGCGTGACGGGGCACCGGGGAGAGGAGATCTTCTGTGGAGCATCAAAAACGTGCTTCTTTCCCTGAGAGACCAGAAACGCTCTGTCTCTGGGGTTAATATTTAAAGAGGTGGTTTTCGGATAGAAGCTGTCTACCGAGGGACAGGGCTCACATGCTCGCCCGCTCCCGCAGTGGCACAGGAGGGTCACAGGGCCACGAGGACAGTGTCCATGGGGCTGCTCCCAGGGGAAGGTGGCTGGCAGTGGCAGTGGTAGCCACAGTGGCCCAGGGGCCATGGCACTCACAGCCCCCCACAACAACCCCCTGCTTGGGGGCTGAAGCGCGGGGATGCAGGGTGACAGCAGGGTGACAGCTCCATTCAGCTGGAGGGGACTCGGGGTTCCACTCCCAGTCCAGTGGCTGCCCAGGACTGCGGTGAATTGAAACAAACCTGCTCCTTGGGCTCTGCCACAGCATCCCAGGGAATGGCATCGCTGTTCAGTCCCAGGACACCGTGTCTCACGGCCAATTTGCTCAGGTTTCCTCGGCGGGGGCTAATGTGTTTTCCATGTTAACGGGCCCACACGTGGCACCCAGCCTGCCTGCAATGTGGCACCGCTAATGCTGTGTGACGTGCTCATGTGCCTTGTTCGTGGAGGGACTGGGGCTGCGCACGTCACCCCCACTCGGCTCCTCCAAATGGCTTTGGCCTGGACTGACCCAAAATTTACAATATTTCAGGTTTCCTCATAAAAAGAGGAAGTGAGTGGCTCCTCCCACCCTGGTGTCTCTGACAAGGAAAATACTTGCTCTACCCAAAATATCTCAGGTTCCTTCACAGCCACCCCCCTAGAAAAAGCTACTGGAAAAAAAAGCACAGCATTTCTCTTTGAAAAGTCCAGTACTTATAGAAACACCTTTTCTTTTCTTTTTCCCCTAAGTATTTCCTTCTATCTCTAGACTAGAGTTACGTTGAGTTGTGAGGCACCTCAGCCCTGTTGGCAGCACCAGTACTTGGTCAAAACACCCCCCTGGTGCTCCCTTAGAGATGGGCCCCAGCTCCGCCCTGCAACTGGACTTGTTGGAAGAGAAGGCTCCCCTTCCAGCAAAGGGCTCCAGGAGAGTCCATCCTCATTTCCTTCCCAAAATCACCATCCCTAAACCTCCCATCCGGTTGCTGCCCTGAGGAGACCCATGTTCTGGTTCCTCTGCCCCACGGGAACAGGATGCTTTGGGGACACAGACAGCAAGGAGGAGTGGGTGGTTCATGGCACAGTGGTGTTGGGGACGTGGGAGCGGGCTGGCGGCAGCTGGAGACCCCTGCTGTGGGCAGAGAGTCTCCCCCCAGCCCTGGGAGCAGCCCAGGTCTGTGCTGAGAGAAAAGCTGCTGCGTTCTGCCTGTCCCTTTGCGAGTCCCCCCAGCTGTGGCCATCAGCCATCTGGGGACACGCGGAGCAAAAACCAACCCAGCAGTAAACAGAAGTTCAGAGGTTTTTTCAGATGCTTTTACACATTCTCACTACTTCACTTAAAGGAGGATCTCTGAGCTGTGCTTTTTTTTTTTTTACAGGCAGAAAACTGCGCTCAGGCCATAATGTGGTAACGGCTGGAGACTAATCTGGCTTGGCATTTGGGGAAAAACAGGCGTATTCTGAAAGAGCCGAGATATCAAACTTTAACTACCATCTCTGACTCAGATCCCTGGCACGTTTTTTGCTGCAGAGCTTCTGAAGGGATACGGTGTCAGCCCCGGCACAGAGCCATGGGCTGGGGACCTGTAGGGACAGCCCAGCATGGGCATTGGGGTGGCACAGCTGGCACCCCCATGGCATGGGGATGTGTGGGGAAGGAGCTGGGACCTCATGGCAGGCACTAATGGGTCTCGCAGGAGCCAGCACTGACCAAGGCAGTTGTGGGGCTCAGGCTCCAGCCCCTGGTGAGTTGGTGTGAGCCCTGGGCCACTCCCAGTGGCATGTGGGGAGGGGTAAGGACACTGCCTGCCTGGTGACTTTAGGCTCTGGAAAATGGTGAGTGACCACGGGGGCTGCCTGGCTAAAGCTTCTTTAGCTGTGCGTCCTGCAGAGGTCTTAAAAATTTAATCCTTCTCCCCAAATAATTTCCTGATTTTTCAGTGGGTTTGTCTTCTAGGCCTCGCATCCTTTTATGTGACTTCTGCTGTGTGAATTAGAGGGTGTTTGGGCGCACTCTGCACAGCACTGTCCCACAGGTAGCTCTGGAGGAGGATTTCAAACACGGGAGATGAAAGGGACGTTCTCTACCTGCCATAACTACTGCAGCTCCCGTGCGTGGCCCCGCTCACAGTGTGTCTGAAGAGCACCACCAGCTGTGATCAGCTTCCTTGTCCCTTCTTCCCAGAGCCGGTAACACAGGCAAAGACACCAGAGCCTCCACAGTGTCCATCTGTCCCTCCAGCCCTGCGCTGTGTGGGGGTCCTGGGCAGTGGGTGGTCACTGGAAGCTGGAGCCCGACTGTGCGCTCACTGTGCTGGCCCTCTCCTACTTTTCCTATGACCAAGGAATGGTTCCAGCTGCTCTTTGGAAGGGACTTCAAGGCAAAACACAAAGGTGGTGGGACCCTTTGCTGTGAGGCCACGGGGCCTTGTTGTGATTTAACCCCAGCCATCAGCTGACACCATGCAGCTCACTCCCCTGTTGGGATGGGGGAAGAGAATCAGAAGAGTAAAAATGAGAAAAACTCTTGTGTTGAGATAAAGACAGTTTAATAGGTAAAGCAGAAGCTGTGCAGAAGCAAAGCAGAACAAGGAATTCACTCCCTGCTCCCCATGGCAGGCGTCGGTGTTCAACACCCCCAGGAAAGCCAGGTTCCATCAGCCTAACAGTGACTTGGGAAGACAAAGCATCATCCCGAATGTCCCCTCTTCTTCCCCCAGCTTTATACACTGAGCATGATGTCACATGGCATCGAATGTCCCTGGGGTCAGCTGGGGTCAGCTGTCCCTGCTGTGTCCCCTCCCAAATCCTTGTGCCCCCAGCCCTCACTGGTGAGACGGTGGGAGGTGCAGAAAAGGCCTTGAGAGCTCAGCAACAGCCAACCCCACCAGTGCTCTGCTCTGTCACCAGTATTCCTGTCCATAACCCAAAACACAATCCTGCACCAGCTGCACCAGTAAGAACATCAATCCCTTCCCAGTCAAAACTCTGACAGGTCTGTACCAGGAGAGCTTGAGGAGCACCACCTCCAGACCCTGAGTCCCCTGGGGGTGCAGAGCATCAGGAACTGCCCAGGAGGTACCAGCTCCACAAGGTGGACATGGGCTCTGTGTGCCAAGCTGGTCTCCCCTCTCCTCCTGGGGAGCGCTTTTTTTCTCATGCACACACAGTTCAGCAGAAGTCAGTCTGGAGGATGACAGCTCTCAGGGATCCCTTCAAGGTGGCCCCTGATGTCATACCCACATCCATATCAACCCGCTTTTGGGGCTACCGAGGTTGGGGGTGACAGCCCTGGAGGGTGCTTCTCCCCAGGCAGCCCTGGGTGCTGCCTCTCAACCCCAGCCTGAGGGATACTCAGGCACAAGATTTGTCCACAATACCATGGTCCTCCCTCCAGCAGCATCCCTGGTGTCTGGGGACCCAGCAGAGACTCTCCCTGTGTAAACAAGGGCCCCGTTAAACCCACAGCAGGCACGTGAGTTAGATGTCTTAGACACACCAGCCTCAGGAGGAGAAAAATCAAAGGTTTCCCTGCAAATCCGTCTGCCCTAGATCTCCTCTCCATTTTGATCTCCAAACTCATGCAAGTTTAAAAAGCAAGTAAACGCTGACAGTGTGATTAACCTCCCCACCTGCGCCCCGCGCCGTGCTCTGCTGGAAGGAGAAGCTCAGCTCACCTGCCTGGTGGGAGCATCTCCTCCAAGTGTGAGGATGTGGGGAGTCAAACCAAGATGGTTCCACTGAAATTACAAAACACTACACTTTTAAATAGGTGCTGAATTATTTAGTGCCCTCGCACTACCCAAATGCTGTGCTCTTTGGGTGGATGATGGCTCGGTTCCCTCACAGCTTTCCTGTTCTGACAGTGAGTAAATGGAGAGATATTGCACTCCTCAAACATTTATAAATAATTGCCCCTGTTGGGATTGGGCTCTGCCGCTGCAAGTGGGGGGCAGCGAGGGGGGGTCTGGTCCCCTATGCAGCCAGTGCTGGATGCTGCCCAGGTCCCCCCATTTGCCCCCAGGGGCTCCCCACACAGCCACCAGCACTGGCTGGGTGACACTGATGGTGCCTGCAGTTGGTTCCTGTTTCCTCTTGCACACCTGGAGAGAATGAAAACACACAACACTTTAACCCTTGAAGGCATGGACTAAAGGCACTGAGGAAAGAGGTCACCCTGATGGGGAGGATCAGAGCCCAGGTGTCCCACCTGCAGCCCCAGCGATGCCCAGCACAGAACCAGATCTGTCGGCCCTTGGCATCCAGCAACTTAGTATTTCCTTCTACACATAAAGGCTGTTGGAGACCCTCACCTTTTGTCACTTGGTGTGACACAACAGGGCACTGGATAGTCCACAGCTTCTCTGGGCAACCTGGGCCAGGCTCTCACCACCCTCACAGCAAAGAAGTTCTTCTCCACATCTCAGCTCCATCTCCCCTCTTTCAGTGCCAAACCCTTCCCCTTCATCCCATGGCTCCCCTCCCTCATCACGAGTCCCTCCCCAGCTTTCCTGGAGCAACTTTAGGGACTGGAAGGGGCTCCAAGGTCTCCCCAGATCCTTCTCTTCTCCAGGCTGAACCCCCCAACTCTCTCAGCCTGTCCTCTCAGGATTTTCCCCACAGTCTGTTCCATTTTGACAACACGCTTTGGCCAAGAGTCCCTGCTCTGACACCAGCACTGCTTTTCCTGATCCATGTATGGTGAAAACAAGTCAGGCACCAAACAGATCCTGAGCACCCACAAACTCCACTCCTGACAGGGGGAGATGGGGGTTCAGCAGTTCTGACATCACCTCTACTTGATAATCTGCATTTAGGAGCTTCATTTTCACCAGGCAGGTTGAAGACATTTAACTTGTGTCAGTTCTATTTTGCAATACCTGATCTAGATTTATGTAGCGTTATTGTACATTTTTAATTCTCTTTGGATTTAAAAACAGTCAAAGCATCTCATTTTCTTCTGTGTATTGTTTTGCTCCTCTGCATAAAATTCTATTGAAAATGTTGTGACATGTATCTCCATATACAGTTCTAAATTTGCTTAAAGAAACAAAGTCTAAACCATGTCTTGACAATGGAATAAATCCATATCTAACATTTCCAGGCAAACTGCAAAGCACAGCTAGTGCCATTAAGGACAAATCCACTTAATGGCTTTAAAACTCTCTGTTCTGAATGTGACTAGCAGAGCTGCGTGGCTGGAAGGGATTCCTCTGCTGTGCTCTGCTCTGGAGTGGCGTTTACTCTCGAGCCAGTGTGTCTGCGGGGCTCCTGTCCCTGTGCTGGGAATGCCCACCTGAAGCCAACTGCCACACGCTCTCGGCAGCCTCAAGCTGGCGACAAAGGGGACAGTCCCATCCCTGTGCCGGGCTGAGCATGGACTCCTGTGGGTGGTCCTGCGGGGGACCCTCCAGGCTGCCCCCCAGGCAGAGCATCCCTGCTCAGGGTCCCAACTCACCCTGGGAGCCGGGCTGAGAGGTGGGAGCCTGTGCTGGAGCTGCTCCAGCCGCGGCTCCTTCGCTGGGCTGGGTGAGCTGGGTGGGCTGCTGGGCCTCCTGGTCCCCTGACCCCAGCGCCATGGTGGCCCCTTGCCCCACATCTCTCAAGTGCAGGTGACAATCCTCACTCCAGCCACGGGGACCAGGACAGGACCACAGCCCTGCACATGGGGACCTGAAGCAAAGGCTCTTGGCACACATCGGTTTCTGCAGAAGCTGCTTTCCTAAGGTACATTTTTTACCCCAAACCGAATGTGTGTCTCACAGAGGGAGAACCTCCTCCTTGCAAGCCAGGAGAAGTGAACCCTTGGAGGGGTGGAAGTGTGAAGAAAAAAAAGGACTGGAAATTAGGATTTTTGCAGCCGGAAATTCCCTGTTTTCTCTGGGAAATAGACCTGGCTCCAGTTCCCACTCGTGCATCCCTTCCCAGCAGCTGCCTCTGGCCAGCCCCCAGTGCCCCCCAAGTGTGTATGAGCTGCTCTGTGCTTCGGTTTGCAGGAGCAGCTGGGGGACATGCTCCTGCCAGGCCCCAACCGCTCACCCCTGCACTGCAGCAGGTCCCCCACACCCCACCCCCAAACACCCCCAAACTCCTGCACCCCACAGCCCCAAACCCACCGGTGCTAGGTGTCCCCATATGCCCTGTCCCGATGCCCTCAACCCCCCCCCCAACATGCTTTTGTTTGTCTGGGGGGTTCCCCCCCTCCGCAACTCCCGCGATATCAGATGTGCTTCTATTGATCTGCTCCTTGCATTTGTTTTTGTTATTCATTATTAATGGAATCATTTTTCCATCCTCCGTGCATGAAGGCAAATTTTGTGTAAAAATCAATTGAGTGAGCACTGCCAATGGCTCGTTTGGTTTTCTGGGCTTTCATCTCTTCTGCGCAGCCCCCGGGAGACAGAGAGTAGGATATTAAGGAACAAGCACGGAACAGGGAAAAAAATAATAAATCAATTGTTAGTGGTTCAGACACGGTAGAGAGGGGTTTGCCTGCTGAACCTTCACCCCTCACACACGGGCTTTACTGGGCATTTCCCTCCCCGTCACCCAATTTGGCCCAGGTTTCACGCTCCCCTTTACCCTGACTGTCACCAAAAGGGAATTCCCTTTCTCAGCAAGTTTGGGCTGCTTTTTTTTTTTATTATTTTATTTTTTTTTTTAACCTGTGAGGATGTGTGGATGTTAAGGGATTATGTCCCAGGGTAGGTCCCAAGGACCTGCTGACCAGGACAAGGAGCCCCAGCCTTCTGAGGAAATGGAGACTCCTGATCCTCATGCACCTGGAGAGATCAGTGGGGCACAAGGGAATGGGGCTGTGTTCCAGTCACAGCACATACTTGATCTCCACCGTAAAATCCCAAATGAAGTGATCAGGTCCTGTACACAATCTCTGAGTGGAGCAAGGCACAGACCTGCATGTGCAGGGTGAAAAGAAACCCAGAATTTGCTAAGAGTGAAATCTGGGCAAAGAGAGCCTCTGCAGCACCGTGTCTGTGCAAAGAGGACCTGGGAATAAAGGAGGATGAGCAAGAAGGACCTTCAAGAAGTCACTTCAGCTCTCACTGGGCAGCGTATCTGAGGGAGAGGAGCACAGAACAGCTCCTTTCTCCGCGGGGGAACAGGAGGTTTGGAAAAATTCATTTAGGATTTCTTTTACATCTTTAAGACACTTTCTGAACCCAGTCAAAAGGGACCAGGGCAAAAGCACAGCAGATCTAGGGAAAAGAAGAACAGCCACAGGAGGCAAAACTGCAGTGACATCTTTGCCATCTTAAGAATAAGGACGATCCGATCGCTCTTTCAGATGTGGTCAGGCAAAAAGACACAGCCCCCAGAGCCGGTTGTCTCAGTAAACACCGGTGAGTGGAAACACGGGCCAAGTCAGGCTCAAGCTCGGTTTAACACAAACCCAGGAAGGTAATAATCCCGTCTGAGGACAGGTTTAGCAGGTTTAAGTTATTTCAGTTGCGTGCTGGAAGAGAAAAGGCTCATTAAACGGCGTGGGTCTGGGGTCCCTGCCGTCCGTGGCACCGTCCGGGTGTCAGGGTGGGTCCCTCGGTCCCGGGAGCGCGGCGGCACCGGTCCCGGGGGCACCTTCTCTTCGAAAACGCCTTTGCGTGCAGCGCGCCAAAAGCAGCATTTGGGATTTAACCAGAGGGCAGTTTCTCGCGGGACCCTTGTGCTGACGAATCCCCTCAGGCCCCGCTCCAGTAGAGACCCGCACGACGATGTGTGGGGTCCGGACCCTCGGACCTCCCGGGCTCCGGCTTCGCCGCTCCCGCAGAAGCCCCCTCTCGCCCCTCTGGCCCTCCGGCGCCGGCAGCAGCCTCAGCCGCCGTTGCGGCCCCGCTGCCGTTCGCGGTGGGCCGGTGCTGCCTCTCGGCCGGCGGCGGGGCACTGGGACCCGCGCTCCCGGGCGGCCGAGCGAGCGGCACGGCGCCGGTCAGGGCTCCTCCGCCCGGCACTGCCGGAGCCAGCCCCCACTCCCCACCATGGCCCCGTCCAGCCGCAGCCGCCCGCCCTCCCGGAGCCCCGACGGCCGCCGGGGCCGGTCCCCAGCCCGAGCCGGGGCTGTGACCCCCGAGGTGGCAGCGGGGGACGCTCCCAGCCATATACCGGGAAGAGGGAAATTATAAAAACGCCTCTTACCTGCCTGGTTTGTGTAAAACCACCCGCCCAAAACCCCCGCGCCCGGTGGCACCGGGAGCCGCGCCGCGGAGGGCGTCCGCCCGAGTCCGAGCGGGCAGCGGGGGAAGGACGCCGTCTGAGTCGCCTTCTGCCCCTCTTATATACTGCGGTGGGCGATTAATATTGCATCACCCTTATTTTAAATTTTCAGAACCCACAATATAATGTAATGGCCTAAGGGCATTTATTATTAAAGGACATTTGATTGGGGGAAAATCGTTGGGGCTGATCGGAAAAACACGGAGCGAGGGACCGTTCTGGCTCCCGGCGACCCGCAATTAAACGGCTGAATTTGTAAGGTACTTCCCTAACGGGGGAGGGGGGTGAGACGTGGTTCTAAGGTTTGATGTTTGTCATTCATTGGAATGCCGAAGCGAGATATTCAGAGGAGGCTCGCGCTTCGATCATTAATTTTTAATCGTTCAGGCGCTTCCGGGAATCGTAAATAAAAGCCTTTTTCCCCTTTTAAACAGCGTTAGAAACGAACCCGTAATCGGTTTTGTTATGGGGAGATCTTTTGTGCCCACCCGACGGGGGGATGCGGCCCGGTGCCGGCGGGGGAGGGTTGAGGGGGGGTGGCTGCCAGTCGCCCCGCGGGCG
>VXBJ01006300.1:318986-354052 GCA_013400055.1 Nycticryphes semicollaris | reverse complement strand
CCACGTCGGCCTGGGTCACCCCCAGCCGCACCCGCCGCTGCTTGAAGCGCTCGGCGAAGGCCTCCAGCTCCCGCGGGTCCGACTCCGTCTCGGGCGCGGCGGGCGGCGGCGGCCCCCCCGGCGGGCCCACGGGCACCGGCAGCGGCGGCAGTGGGGCGGGCAAGGCTGGGGGCTCGGGCAGCCCGCCGACGGCCAGCGAAGGCGAGAGGTGGTCCAGCAGGTCGCCGCCGTCCAGCGCCGGGTGCGGGAGCGGATGCGGGTGGGCGGCGAGGGCGGCGGGGTGCGGGAGGGCGGCGGCGGCGCAGGGGACGCCGCTCATGGCGTGGAAGGTGGCGTCCGGCTTGAAGGGGGGGTGGTGGTGGTGGCCCTTGGCGTGGGGGACGATGTCGACGGCCGCCAGAGCCTCGGCGCGGGCCAGCAGGCTCTCATCGAAGCTCCCGAATATATTGCCCTGCAGCTGCGAGCAAGAACGCGCATGGCGGAGTCAGTGGGGAATTCTGTCATCGCCGGATGAAAAACCTGCCCCGGCACCGCGATTCCTCCTCAGAGCTCAGGTCATAAAAATTAATATGAAGGCAGCAGCCCTGCCCGCGCAGACGTGCGGATCAGAGACGGGAGCGGGAGAGGGGGGGAGAGAGGTTCCGAGACGCGCGATTGTTCTGGCGACATGAAAAAAACATTAAGCCGGTGCCTGTCAGAAAATGTGCCTTAAAGCGGTAATTATGCTTCATCTACGTACCTGCGGGGCCGGGAGGCAAACTCTGCGCATCGCCTCCGCGCTGGAGTGCAGGCTGGAGAACTTGGGCTCCTGGAGGGCGGCGTGCATGGCGAACGGCTGCTTGGCGTTCATGGCCATCATCTCTGCGCACCGCGCAGGTAGGCAGCCCCTGGCATCGGCTCGGGGTTGTCTCTCTGTCTCGCNACTCATCTTACACGCTGCCTGCCAGGAGCGGGCCCCGCGCAGGCGTGATCCGCCGCGGGCAGAACGGGCAGCGAACGGCCAGCAGGACCCCCCGTACCCCCCGGCCCCCGCCCGCTCACCGGCACCGCACTCGGGGCGGCGGGACGCGCCGTCGGGGCCGGGAGCGACTCACAGCCCCCGGCCGGGCCGGGCGTCGCCTCTCCGGCCCCCTCCCCTCAGGCAGCCCCGGCGGTCCCGCCCGCCCGGGTCTCGTTGAACCCTCCCTGCCCGACAAGCCCCTTCCCTGGGCCGGGAGGAGCGTCCGAGGGACACGGAGCGGCGGGGCGCGAGGGACGGGGACGGGAGGAGGGGGCGTTTCGCCGTGGGTAAAGCCGGCGTTTGGAGCAAGACCGACCATCCGTGCCCATGGACCTGCTGCGGGGGCGGCTGCTGGCACTGGCCACTTGCCCGTCACCAGAAGTGTCCCCGGCAGCCTGTGCCGAAAAGCTCCTCTGTCCCCCCCCCGCCCGCGCTGGTGCCGCTCCTTCACTCGCCGGAGGGACAAAGCGAGCGAGCCACAGGGCAGCCAGGGGATAAAAGGCTTTTGTGGTCCCTGCAGGACTAACAGAAGCCCCCCGGCACTGCCCCCCTACAGCTGGCTGGGGATGCGGGCGCTGCTCCCGCTCCTCCCGGGGTAACACCACCATGGGCTTGAGTGCAAACTGCCCAGCACCTCTCCTCCAGCACCCGGTCCCCCCAGAGGCCTACGCCAGCTGCGACTCGGGGGTCAGTCCTGCCCGTCCTACCGAGGCCGGTCCCCACCAAAAGCAGAGCAGCGGGGCCAGGCAGGACCTGTGCGGGAGGACGGGCTGGGGAGAGGAAAATGCAGCCGCTGGTGTCTGTCAGTGCGATGGGGTGACTGGGGCCTGTGGGCCGGAGTGTGGCTACAACTCACAGTGTGAGGGAGTATTTCCACTGAGGAATTCGTGTTTATAGGAAATTGTGAGAAATCTATCTCTCTGGGACTTCTTAAGTGTCCTTGGTGCAGCTTCAAGTTCCAGAGACTCCCAGAGCCTGCCCAGGGCTCAGCTCGGGGTACGAGGGCAGCTCAGGGTGGCTCAGGACTGCCCGCCCCTCCCCTCGCACCCCCCCCCCNNTCGCACCCCCCCACCCCCCAGTGGCAAATGTCATCAATCCTGTAAAATACATTCTCAAGTGTAGGGGAGTAAAGTCAATTGAGAGATGTTCCGTGAGCTGTGCCATGCTCACATACGTATTATGGGCTGGAAACATCTGATCCTTGACTCCAGACAACCACCCAGCCCCTAATCCCAGCCCCCTACCCCACCCCCTGAGAAAAATAGTCCTGCAGTTGGCATAATTCTGCTTTTGAATGGTGATTTTATTTTTGCTCTCTGAATCTCCACACCCCTTCAGACTTTGATGGTCCAGGGACCTAAGTATTCTCCAAGTGTGAAATTTGAAGCTCTTAAACAAAAATAAGATCTATTCCTAGATTTAAAGTTTCCAGGAGTTCCATAAGCATTCATAAATACAGACCCAGAGCCAAAGGAGCTGCTGCCCTGGTTTCCTGAGAAAGGAGACAGCACACTGACAGGCGTGGCAGGCAGAGAAAATGAGAGATTCGACTTCTGGGGTAAAATGCCTTTCATTTGGGGAACATGCACACACTGAAAGTGCTTGCAACACAGAATCATGGAATGGTTTGGGTTGGACGGGACCTTTAAGGACCATACAGTGCCACCCCCTGCCCTGGGCAGGGACACCTCCCACCAGCCCAGGTTGCTCCAAGCCCCCTCCAACCTGGCCTTGAACCCCTCCAGGGATGGGGCAGCCACAGCTTCTCTGGGCAACCTGGGCCAGGCTCCCACCACCCTCACCCCAAACAAGTTCTTCCCCACAGCTCAGCTCCATCTCCCCTCTCCCAGTATCAGACCATTTTGCAAAGAGAGCGGCTGCCGGTGGCGGGGGGCTCCGGGCGGGACGGGGAGTCCGGAGAGTCCGGGAGGGTCCAAGGGACCGGAGCGGGGCCGGGCGGGAGCCGGGGGCTGCGGGTTCCAGCACCACGGACAGCGCCCTCCGCGGGGGCGCGCACGGCGCGCGGGGTGGAGGGGCGGAGGGACGCGGGATCGCAGGACGCGCAGGGCGGATGCGCGGGGGCTCAGGGTGCGCAGGGGGGCGCGCAGGGTGATGCGCAGGGCGCGCAGGGCCCCGGCCGCGCCGTCGCCCCCCGTCCGAGGGTCGCCGCGGGGAAGGGGGCGCGGGCGGCGGGAGGAGCGAGACGGCGAAGCAGCTCCCTCCCATCGGGGGGAACTGGCGCGTTGTCGCAAAGCTCCATGCCCTGATTTATGATAAAAAATTTAAAGGAAATCATTTATATTTCAGAGGGCCTAAATAGCTGCATGAAAGTTTTATCTAAAGCGGCACCATATTTATAGGCAGTTCTGCTGTGTTGGAGGTAATTAATAGAGGGATAAATTTCAGGCCTTTGTTTTGTTTTGTTTTTAACCTTCCCTTTATTTAGTGCTGCCTGGTTAATGTAAATAAATAAGAGGATGCAAATGGAAAGCTGGGTGTAAAGCTATAGCACCTCTTCCCTAGGACATGTCTCCGCAGCCCCGGCTCCCAGAGAATTTGTGCTGGGCTGGAGCCTTTTCCCTTCTCTGTTGCTGCCTCCTGCCCTTCCAAGCGAGGAGGAGACGCTGGAGCCCTCACTCGCCTCCTTCCCCTGCTCCCGCAGGAATCTGTACACCCCGTTCTGGGGACGCTGCAGCCAGGGATCACCCGTGCAGACACCGGGCTTGTCTGGGGGCTCCTGTCCCAGCCCAGAGCTGGCTCCTGCCCCAGCCCAGCCCAGCAACACCTTTCCTCATCGCCTGCTCTAAGCACCGTCTTCTCCTTCCCCGCTGAAGGCAGTGGCTTTGAAAGAAACGGGGCCTGGGTAACCTCGCTGCTGAGCTGCCTTTAATTAAAGCAGTAAAATATTGATGTTCCTGGCCCTGTCTACTGACGTTACACCTTACAAACAGAGGAGAGGAGTCCAAAGGATAAACAATAACAAGTTAAAAGAGCCCAGATGGTTTGCCATCAGAAACTATCTGAGGACTCAAAGGTGTCACTGCAATAGATTTCAGAGATCATTCACATACTAGTAAATAATTCATACTACTTCTGGAAGAAAAAAAACCCACCAAGCCCATACCCTGATGAAACATCACCAGTGACTCATTGAAAATCTGAAGGTAAAAGTCAGATTAAAAGTGTGTGCTATTTTATTCTTTGTCACAATTCAAAGATTGCTATTAATTTTCCTAATATATAAAAAGACTCTGTTCTTATTTTGAATTTCATTCAAAGCCCATTCCAGTCAGGGTGTTGTCAATAGGCTCTTGGTTTCGTTGTATCCATTCAATCGAGTTTAAAAATTATATAGCAAATGCTTACACAGGACTGCGGGGAAGTCTGAAATATAAACCCATGTTGTTTAGCACACAGCTCCTGCTAAGGCCCTCTCTGCAGTGGGTGCCAGCAGCACTGCCACAGTCCCAAAGCCAACAGAACCTGCCCCATTTTATTCAGTTGCTATTTAAAATAACAACAATTTCCTGCAAATCCATCTCCCCTGGGGTGGGTTTCTGCAATACTTCACCGCTCAAGATCAGTGAATAAGCTGGTATTTGTGGAACTGCCATGAGGTCACTGTCCCTTTCCTCAGGGGGGAGCATGGCCGCATGTACCCGTGGTGGCTCTGGCCTCAGGGACTTTGCTCCCCTGCCCACCCCGACTCCTGGGGGGCTGCTTCCTCCTGCCCTGCCCTTTGGCTTCACTCTGTGTCTGAGAAAAAGTCATGGTTTTCAGACCTGACTCAAGATATTCACCTGATAAAATGAGTTGTGATGCTGAGGTGCAGCCTGTTATCAGAAACATCTGATCCACGGGGGACACACAGATGAGTGTAGATTTTGGGGGGTCCCTGCAGAACCTGGGCCTGCACAGTGCATTTCTGGAACTCTAAAAGCAGGAACCGCGCTGCACCAGGTATGATACGGCTGTTCCACTGCACAATCTGATCGAGGGAATATCTAGGATTACCCAGACAGTCAATTATTCATCAGCTAAACGGCCAAGCATCAATTACCTGGCTTGATTCTCTTATTCATTAAGGAGATTGAAGAGCCCAACTTAACAAAGCAAAAAGAAAGTTGCTAAGTTACAGGAGCTGCCCACTCGGGTGTCTGGGCCACACTGTCTGGGCCAGGCTCTCAAAGGAGTGGGCTGTGACAGCAGGGAGGTCTCTGGGGCTGTAGGGTGTCACCTGGACCCTTGGGTTTGGAGCAGCCCGATCCCCGGGGGGCTGGAGGTGGAGGAGCTCAGCAGAAGGGCAGGAGGTGCCCAGTGATACCAGCACCCCAGTGTGACCAGCCAGCGGCCAGTGGGGCCTGGCCAGAGGAGAAGGAAAAGTGTTGCAAGGGTGTTTTGAAGAAGACCTTTCAGGGTTAAAGCAAGGGGCCAGGGGAGGAGACCACCATTCCTGGGAGTTTTCAGTGCAGGTGGGGGTGGGATGGAAACTGTTCTGGGGAGAAAAGCTGCGAGTGGCACTGCTGGGAAGAGACCCCTCAGTGAGATTCTTGTCTGTGTCCTGCAGCAGGGAGACCTGGCAGGCAGCTCAAGGCAGAAGCACGTTCCCCACCACTCCTGGGCCACCCTCCTGTGCAAAGGGCCAGGCACTGGGACCATAGCAGCTTCCTGAGGGTTACCACAGCCCAGCGGGCAGGGATGGTGACTGGAGCCACAGGGCTTTACCTGGGACATGCTGCTGCATCCTCACTGGCTCCAGCTTTGCTTTTACAGCTCCTCTTCGTGACTCCCACAGACACACCTCAGGCTCAGCCCTGCTGCCACCAGGCAGGGGGGACATCCCTCCTGCACCTCCCTGCTGCTTCCCAAGTCCATCCCTGCCCACGGGGGTGGCTGAGCACTGGGAAGCTGGGGTTGAGCAGGCCAGGGAGGGAAACCTGTGGGAGCGGGGAGGGTGGTGGGAAGCAGAATGACCACAGGCAGGTCCTATCGCTCCCGGTGCTGGCAGCAGCAGTGAAGTTTCCCTCCCAGGACTCCATCCCTCGCAGCTCCTTATCTCCCGCGCCAGCCCACTGGAGTGGGCTCACAAAGGATGGGGTGACCAGCCCGGCTGCTGGACCACCTTCCCAGGAGGGGGAAGGGGAAGTACCTGGTGTTTGTGCGTTGCTTCAGGCTGAATTATAAGTGCTCGCTCTCATCCTCTGCAACTTAAAACCAGAGGGAAGTCTTGCTGGCTGCAGGCAGAGCTGCAGGCAGAGGCAGAAGTCTTGGGCACAGCTGCTCCAGGGGGCTGAGCAGGTATTTGGGAGCGTTAATCCCCCATCAAAACGGAAAAAGCCTTTAGTATCACAAGAGCATCGTGGCTCTGGTAGAAAATTCAAAGTGCTGAAGCTCCGCTGCAGCCTTGAAGCACTCGTTTAACGGGGGCAGAACAAAGGGCCTGTCCTCCAGCAGCAGCATGGGGAGAGCTGATGCAATCTTATTTTTGAATTTTTCAGTAAACAAGGTTTTGATTTGAGGTCCCGGGAACGCGTGATGCCAGACAGTTCCTGCAGACTGTGAGGTCTGCCTTGTACGCGCTCGTGATGTGTGTGAATTACAGAACTTGTTTCTTGTACCATTCCCTGAAATTAAAATTGTAACAAAGGACACACCAGTCCTTGTTAAAAATAAATCCGATCTGCTCCCAATGGAGATCATAGGAGAAACATGACAATATTTTCGGGGCTGGGGAGGGCGGACAGAGCACTTATCTGTCAGGCACCTCTTTCTTGTTATATTTGCTCCAAATTCTAGAAATATGTCTAAATGCAGTCTAACAGGACTCTGTTCCACAAGAAATTAATGAGGAACAAACATTAATTATTCATGCCCTGAAACAGTAGGTCTGCTAATGCTTTTGCTAATCAACAAGTCAAACAGCTGTATCTTTGTCAGGGCAATCTTGGGGAGGACGGAGGAAGAACAACATTGATATGTTTTACCCGCTGCCCCCGCAGTCTTGCCCTCGGATTGCTCATTTCTCTGTCAGGAATCCAGGGTTTTAACAAGAGGGAACTCAGAGACTCCAGCTCAGCATCAGCCACAGACAGGAGCAAACTCAGAGACTCATGGAATCCAGTGAGGAAGCTCCGGGGAGCCTCTGGTTGGCTTGGGGCCAGCCCTTCCTAGGGAAAATTAGGGGAATGGGGCAAAGAAACCAAAAATCCAACCACAGGAAAAAGGAAGAGATGGGATTCAGCTGCTGAGACCCAAAACAGAAACAGGATATTTGAATAAAACCTGCATTTGGCCCAGCTGGCCCTTGGCCCGGATGGGGGGCGGTGGGTGCTGGGTCCTGGGCACCCAACAGAGGGAAGCTGGGGCAGGTTTTAGGGGTGACTTTTCACAAGGGCCTTTATCTGGGTGAATACAATGAATTGAACCTACAAAAATGTTGCTGTTTAGACTCTTGCACAGCAGCACACCTTTAAAAATTAATGGCTTTATTTAGAAAATCTTTTAAAGAATCAGCATAATTGGAGAACAAGTTGCTTTCAAACAAGAGCTTGAAACATTAAACAAAATTAAAAATCTATTTCCTTCAAAGGGGCAAAGATTATGTAGCCAAAAAAAGACTCACAATCCTCCTGCTTTGCCAAAATTTGGTGGCCCACAGTTGTTTTTTCAGTTGCTGTGAAATTGTTTATTTCTGGAAGGAGAGCAGAGCAAGGAGTGTTCAGTGCGGATTTAAGCACAGCCCCTTAACCATCTCCTGGGGTTCAGCCCGGGGTGTTTGCCTCCCCCCCCTTAACCCCCCAGCCGAGGGGACGCAGGAGCAGCCCTGACCCCCACTGCCCAGCAAAGTGCAACAGCGAGGAAGCTCAGGTGAATGGTGCCAGAGGGAGCAGCTCAACACCCCACACATCACTCCCAACACAGCTCTTTGTCTCCTACGTACCACGTTTCAGTCATCACCCGTAGACCACGAAGAGCGAATACATGTGTTTTTTCTGCTTTCACAGTGGGGAAAAAAAAACTCTAAAAAAATTTTCCAAATTTGAGGGATTTTACGACTTGCCTATAGCACAAAAGCTCTCCTCTACATGTCCAAAGTTCAAAATTCCATTAGAGCTGTTGCATCTTAAAACTAGTCCAAGAGGAAGGTGAAGCTGCTTTGATCCTGGAGCTGCCTCACACCAGACAAAACCCTTCCCTCCTCGGGTGCCCAAACAAACCGAGTCCCAGTTTAACAACCAAACCCAGAGTTTTTCCGCTCCAGGTGCTCTAACAAACAATTTTCCATCGCATCTGCTCTGGGGTTAATTTTGAACTTGTTTGCATTTGATGAGGCACCCTGGGACCCTGCTCCAAGGGCTTGGGGCTGGTTCCGGGAGGGTCCGCAGCCCCCCTGGGCCAAGTGCTGCCGGCAGCAGCCCAGGAAGCAGGTGGGTACCTGTTAAATCGTCCAGCTTCGTGCTGCCTTCACATCCCCGATATGTTAATGCTCCCTGAAATCTTCATTAAAATTTGAAATGAAAATGTGATATTCAAAGGGGGTGGGGGGAGTAGCCCTGTCACCTGACATTAAACTCATCCCTTCCGTGGTCACCTTTCTTGGGGGTTAACTGAAGCAGTGACACCAGCTGTCACAGCCTGGAGCAAACAGCCGGTCACTGGCCTGGGAGTCGGTGTGGGTGGCAGTGTGGCCACGGGAGCTCACAGCCACTGGCCAGGGGTCAGTGTGGGCGTGGGGATGGCTTCAGCTGGGGCAGCGTCAATTTGTAAGAGTCCATCCCTTCCACCACAGGCAAACCACAGCCATTGATGCATTTTGTAGTTAAATTAACAAGACTCTTTACTTTTCTCCCTGTCCCACCAATTGCCAAACGCTGATGTTAAACTTCCACTTCAGGACCACCTGAAAATACTTCTTTGCAGGCCCAGATATGTTTACGGTCACAAGTATTTCTATCCTGATTTAGACTTAACTCCCTCTTTCATAACAGAGGCATCAGCAGCTGGAGTTGTGCTTGTTTGTGAAGTCTTCCTCACTCTCCTCTGACCCACAGGTAACCTAAAGTCATGTTAAAAAGGGAAGAGTGGATGAAATTGTTGTCTGACATCTCTTTAGCCACCAGAGAGCACACGGAGGTATGTTATGTTGAGTTGGCTCCAAATAATTTTCACATGAATTACTAAAGTGCCAGAAATATATAATTTATTAGCATTTAAATAAATCACAGAGCAGGAGTGCTTTAAGGTTATTGGTGTAAGATGTGCAGACCAGGCTATAATTAACTCATTAACGTCACTGGGGACAGTCCCTCAGCGCTGCCGCCCTGACACCTCTGAGGCACAGCAGAAGTGCAAAAGGGGTTTGACCCTTAAAAAGGCAGAGGAACCCCAGCAGCCGAACCCCTGAGCTGGGGGTGACGCTGGGGCCAGGCTCATGTCTCTGGCAAAAAAGTGTATTTCCCAGGTGCCACAGAGTACTGAAAAACCTGCTGTTTTTCTCCTGTGGGCAGAGGAGGGCACCATCCCTGGATGGGAGCCATCCCACCCCTGCTGGGCTGACACAGGACAAGACAGAGGAAATCCCGTGGCTTGTCCCCGCACGCACAGTGTCCCCAAGGGACTCCCCTTGTCCCCCCTCCTGCTGCTGACTGCGATGGAGCAGGGGCTCTGGGACAGGCAGGCGCCACGTTGCCCACAGGGACAAGAAGATGCAGAGTTCAAGTAAATAAAAGAATTTAGATAACTGTTTAGGTCTGGTGCTTTTAACCCTCAATTAAACCTGTATCCACATGGCAAGAAAACCTGAGAGATGCTGGAGCAAGGCTGGTTCCCCAGGGAGCGAGGTGCGAGGGCCCAGCGGGGGAAGGATGGATCCCTGCATCCTCCTGCCCTCTGCAGGGCAGCCAGCCCCGGGAAGGCTGGGTTAGCTTCTCCAGCCTACACTTCCCACCACTTCTGACATTTAGCTCCTGAAAGGGAGCAGCAAGCCCTCCCCGGGCAGTTCAAGTGCCCTTTAAAGGCTTGTTTTGTCCTTCCAGACCAGACACCATCCCCGTTGCCTGCCCCATCCTGACACCCATACTGCGACCCAGCGCTTCTCCAGCACCAGGTTGTCATACACAAGCCCGTGCTCGCCGTGAATCGACCTTCCAGTGGCCCTCTCCAACGTCCCGAGCTCCCACAGACCAACTCACCTGAGCACAGACAAGCAGCAACTGGAAACTGGCCGTGGAACGACCCTGGGGTCTGGGAGAGAGAGACTGAGGAAGCTCTAGTTAATCCACTCACATTTGGACCATCACGACTGTAGATCTGTCAGAAAAGAGCAGGGAGATGCACATGAACGTCCTGGGAACCATTGGCCAGATTTGCAGACGTCAGTGTCCACGACCTTGTCAGTGAGGACCCCTATAAACCTCACACAGCCTGTGCCTGGGGCTGCACAGGACAGAGCTGGGTTAAAATCCTATTTCCTCTCTGGGAACCCTCTCTCCGTGCAGGTGCTGTTGTGTTTCCTACCGCCACAACTGCAGACACTGAAGAGATTCTTGGCCTAACAATTACAGCGATTTCCCTTCCCCTGTGTGCCCGGGGGAACAGCTACTCACCACATCTCCTGTTCTTCAAAATGCCTTTCAGTGAGACCCCTGCCCCGGGGGTGAGAGGAGCAGGGGAACCTTTAGATGATACTGAAAGAGCTGGCAGCAGGGGGAGAGGGGGGGGAAATAGTCCAAAGCCACACATAGAGAGAAAGATGCTAGTGCTTTTTCTTCTGTTTATTCCCTTTCACTGCTAAAATTAATTTTGATCCTGTAGGAAGAAAGAAGCTTTTAGAGCAGAGTGTGAAACATCTGCTGGAGCTGGGCTCCAGCTCGTTAAAGGGCTTCACTCCCCGTGTCCTTCAGGACGCAGTATCTGGCTGCTGCTGAGCATCCACACACAGGGCAGGGGATGGAAGACTCTAAAGTTCAGTTACTGTGAGAAAATGGCCAGGAAAGGAGAAACTCCCACCCTTGTGTAAAAGGCCTGGCCTGGTCAAGAGTTCCCACCAGTTGGGAACGGGAGCACATGGGAAAAGGCTTTTAAAAAACCTGGATCACAACCAACTGTCCCCATTCCTGAAAGCAGCCAAGGAAAGAGCAGGGGACAACAGGACAACAGGAGCTGCTGGGAGCAGCAAAGACCAAGAACGAAGCTTCTAACAGAGTGAATTAGTTTCCAGCCCCAATGGCATTAGAACGTGCACCTCTATAATCCCATCCTTGTACCCGCTGTTTCCAGACCCCAGCAACACCCCAGACCGGCAAAACCCCTAGGAAACACTCTTCATTTTCTGTTCAGCTTTGAACCTTCCCCCAAACATAAACCAGCCTTTACTGCAATCCCTCCCACCCCCCCCAGGTCCCCCCCGAGCTCAGCCGTCTCCAGCAGCGCTGTTACAGAGCACCACACACCCGAGGACTTCTCCGAGTCACACAGCAGAAGGACCCTGCTCACATGCTCCACACACATGGACACCCCCTTCGCCAAAACACCGCCCCCCCTCGCCCCAAGAAAGTGATAACACTCTTTTTGGGATAGTTGTAATTTTTTTTTGGAATGGTTCTGCTGTCCAATTTATTTAAGTTAGAATTTTCTTTGTCTTTTCTAAATCTTGAACCATTCCATAGTATATCTTTATTGCAAAGAGTCAACATGCATCTTAGAAATTCAGATTGTAATCAATAAAACAAACATTACATATAGGAATTTAAATGTATAAACAGTTAGAAATTCAACAATATCTCCTATTATACTATTACACAAGTTCACAATTTGTAAAAACTATAGTACAAGTTTACTATACACCAAGAGCAACTTTATTCCTTTTCACATGATTTTGTAAGGAAACAAAGACTGTTTTTCCCCAGTAAGGTGGTAGCTCTTCCCGCATTTCTCTTCTCACCTCTGGAGTTTCTGGTCTTTTCCCTTAGGTTAAGGGAAGGGAGCGGGTTCTTCCTAAGGGGGGCTTTGCCAGCGCACAGCCCTCAGTGGCTGCAGCCACCCCCGGTCCCTCTTGGTTAGAAATTCTGCCCAAGCTACGGGAATTTCACCACAAGGTGTTGCCAGAATCCTGAAGTAAGCTCTGCTCTCATACTGCCTTTTAAACCAAAACCTACTGAACCAACCCACCCCAGAACAGTCTAACTGCCCTGACTCCAGGGAGATGGTGAGCTCTGCCCACAGGGAGCACTTCCAGACCCCGGAGTCAGACACGGCTCCCGGCCCAGAACACACCAGGGAGNGCAGTATCTGGCTGCTGCTGAGCATCCACACACAGGGCAGGGGATGGAAGACTCTAAAGTTCAGTTACTGTGAGAAAATGGCCAGGAAAGGAGAAACTCCCACCCTTGTGTAAAAGGCCTGGCCTGGTCAAGAGTTCCCACCAGTTGGGAACGGGAGCACATGGGAAAAGGCTTTTAAAAAACCTGGATCACAACCAACTGTCCCCATTCCTGAAAGCAGCCAAGGAAAGAGCAGGGGACAACAGGACAACAGGAGCTGCTGGGAGCAGCAAAGACCAAGAACGAAGCTTCTAACAGAGTGAATTAGTTTCCAGCCCCAATGGCATTAGAACGTGCACCTCTATAATCCCATCCTTGTACCCGCTGTTTCCAGACCCCAGCAACACCCCAGACCGGCAAAACCCCTAGGAAACACTCTTCATTTTCTGTTCAGCTTTGAACCTTCCCCCAAACATAAACCAGCCTTTACTGCAATCCCTCCCACCCCCCCCAGGTCCCCCCCGAGCTCAGCCGTCTCCAGCAGCGCTGTTACAGAGCACCACACACCCGAGGACTTCTCCGAGTCACACAGCAGAAGGACCCTGCTCACATGCTCCACACACATGGACACCCCCTTCGCCAAAACACCGCCCCCCCTCGCCCCAAGAAAGTGATAACACTCTTTTTGGGATAGTTGTAATTTTTTTTTGGAATGGTTCTGCTGTCCAATTTATTTAAGTTAGAATTTTCTTTGTCTTTTCTAAATCTTGAACCATTCCATAGTATATCTTTATTGCAAAGAGTCAACATGCATCTTAGAAATTCAGATTGTAATCAATAAAACAAACATTACATATAGGAATTTAAATGTATAAACAGTTAGAAATTCAACAATATCTCCTATTATACTATTACACAAGTTCACAATTTGTAAAAACTATAGTACAAGTTTACTATACACCAAGAGCAACTTTATTCCTTTTCACATGATTTTGTAAGGAAACAAAGACTGTTTTTCCCCAGTAAGGTGGTAGCTCTTCCCGCATTTCTCTTCTCACCTCTGGAGTTTCTGGTCTTTTCCCTTAGGTTAAGGGAAGGGAGCGGGTTCTTCCTAAGGGGGGCTTTGCCAGCGCACAGCCCTCAGTGGCTGCAGCCACCCCCGGTCCCTCTTGGTTAGAAATTCTGCCCAAGCTACGGGAATTTCACCACAAGGTGTTGCCAGAATCCTGAAGTAAGCTCTGCTCTCATACTGCCTTTTAAACCAAAACCTACTGAACCAACCCACCCCAGAACAGTCTAACTGCCCTGACTCCAGGGAGATGGTGAGCTCTGCCCACAGGGAGCACTTCCAGACCCCGGAGTCAGACACGGCTCCCGGCCCAGAACACACCAGGGAGCCCTGGGCACGGTGCTCCCAAATCCCTGTGGGATGTCACCTGGGGGTTACAGCAGCTGCCAGGGGATAAAAACCCAAATCATAGCAAACTCTCTCAAAAAAAAAAATAAAAAAAAAATTCCTTATATTGCCTGCTCTGGCTTCCCTCCTCCCTCGCCCCAGTGGGACAGCCCTAGCGTGTCCAGGCGAGTGTCCCCACTGTCACCTTCCAGCTAAAACCATATGAAAAGGAATCCCATTCTACGCGTGTCAAAGGCTACTGCAATTTCTTCTTACAGCTTCATTCATTCACTGTAATTTTCATTTTCCAAATACAAAAATACAACAATTCTTATTGAAATCTATACGCTGGTAGTTTTTAGTACACAAAAAAAGCAAAGTATTTACAAAATTATACAGTTTAAGAAAAAACTCTGTACAAAAAATATATAAATCCTTTTGTTCCCTCTATCATTTCTTTAAACTGTCAGGACTATGTAAGTTTGTCACAATGGATTTTTCAAAATATACACTGACTGAGCCACAGACATTAAAAAAAACCCTTAGAGATGATGGGAGAAAAGCAAGACATTCTTCTAAGTCGGGAGGACTGGCTTCCCCTCGTTTCTTCACGCCTGTAATTTAGCCTCAGTATTAGCAGGAAAGTCTAATTAGACACGAAGAGGTGAGGTTTCAGTGCGAGAAGACAACCCCCAGGAACACGGTCCCTTCCACTGAGGAGGGACCAGCAAACGAGACTGGTTGGACTCCACACACGCCCACAGCAAAGGGCCACCCAGGGCAGGGGACAGTCAGCCCTGGGACACGCTGGGCTGCAGGTGCCTCCCACGCTCAGAGCCATCCTCAGCTAAAGGGTCTGGGGGGCATTTCCTTCAGGAAGGACTTTGCTGGCACGTACACCGGTAAACTCATTTTTCAAAAGAGCAGAGGATTTTTGCACTGAGTTTCTGTGTTTTGTCCAGAAGGTACAAACTCTGCACCCAGAGGTGCTGGGTACGTGGGGACAGCGAGCGCAGGCGCTCACCCAGTGCCAGGCAGGATCCAGGGGCAGTTACGTCCCTCGGCTCAAGGACCTGCTGTCCCTATCCCCGTTTCTCTCGGAATACACACCCTTTCGGGGGTGTCAGTACCAGTACGGGGAGGTGTTTTAACGTGGTACAACCATAAGGCGACTGAGAATGTAATGTCTTCATCTAAAAATGTGTCTGAACAAAGAAAAACCCCAAACCTGTACTTGCAGCTGAATTCATACCCCCACCCGCTCTGAATGCCCCTCTGAGCACTGCCCCCAAAGGGCAGGACACCACAGACCCCTGGGTACAGGGCACTTGGCTCTGAGTCCTTCTCTGCTGTGATTTGCCCAGAAACACCCAGCTGGGACTGGGAGAGGAGGGGAGTTCCCCCCCCGCAGGCAGTGCCTGGCTCAGTGCTCTCCTTGGGGCCGTACACAACTCGTCACACTCCTGCTCACAAACACCAAAATGCAGTAAACAACAGTCTGACTCAAACCTTGTACTGAAACTACAGAAGAAAATCAACAGTGAGTGAAGATTCACTCAAAAACGTGTCATTGCTGATGCCTCTGTGAAGCCGAATCTGAAGAACCAGTGAACTGGACAATGTTCTAATAATACCCTGTTAAATTGCTGCTTCCACCTCCTCTCACAAAAAGGAGTAAAACAGAGAAACTGTGTGGCTTTTGAACATACCGGAATAAATCACTTCTGAACCTGGCCACAAAGAATTCCTACAGGAAGTGATTCCACATGAAATAAAATGCTACTCTTTTTCAATTAGCAAATGAGGCAATTTTTTCTTTCATAACATTTAATGAAAGTTTGCATCTTTCCCCAACCCCGTAATATTGCTAAATAAAACCTGTAATAGCTTTTCAATTATAAACTAACAAAACAATCACATTATAAAAAACCCAAAACAAGGTAATACAGGTGACACAAAAAAAGAGGACAAGAAAATACTAATATTTTTTTCCCCCCTCTCTTTTTTATCCTTCTTAAATAGAAAAATTCACCACCCTGGTGAGCTGGTAATTCTGTAAAATGTTACTGGGCCTTCGGCTCCTTCAGTCTCACAGCTCTGCACCCGAAATGTTCTGGTAACAAACTCTGCTCACTCGAAATATTGTGGTTTGAAAAGAAAGTAAAGCTTTTTTTTGGCTCATCAACTTTCTTAAATAAACGTTTAAAAGATGTAGCTTGAACTATATTCCTAAAATTATACATTTCCAACATCAAGTTTCATCTTCTCCAGGAACGGGATTCATCCTCGTCTTCGTCATCATCATCATCATCTTCGTGCAAAAATAAATCCGAGGTTTCAGTCTCCTAAGATGAAGAAAAACCATACTTTTAATCAAAGTACTCCACACTGTACCCTCAGAAACACCTCACCCAACACAGCGTTGGTTCTGCCTCAAATCAGGTTTGTGTTTACCCCGTGTCTCACACACACAGTGACATCCCCCAGGGACTGGGGAAAGAGCAGCCACCTCACTCGTCAGGAAAGGGAGGGATGGAGAAACTTCTGAGGGAGTGGGAATAACCCCCCACGCACCCACCCTCCCAAAACAACAGTCCTGTTAAATGCCTTGAAGGAAAAGCCTTTAAAACTTAGTGTGTTCATAACTGCAGCAAACAAGATGCAACTTATCCTCCAGTGGAGCATTAGTGCTGTGGGGTAAAGAGCCAGCAGCTGCAGATAGAGAACGTGAGGTTTGTTTTCACAACTGACAATCCAACAGCCCAACCAGAAAGTGTGGGGTTTTCCCCCTTTTTTTAAAAACATGGAAAACGTACCTGACTCTTCAAAACCAGTTACATTTCTAGTTTGCAAAATCACCTTTTACAAAATCTCTTCAGCAAACAGAGCACCGTATCCTACAAGAGCTCTTTGCTACTAGATTCCTACAGGAGCAATTAGGTTTTTAAGATGTTTTCATACCTCTTCCTTTGACTCCTCTTCCTCAATTTCTGTGGACACAGAGGGTACCTTCGGTTTGTACCATGAGATCTGTAGCCTTCGGTCTTTGAAGCGGGACCCCTGGTTAGCAGCCTGGATTGCATTTCAAATGAACACATTTTCAAAGAGAGGACCAAACAGAGATGGTTTCCCATGGCCAACAATGACTGGCCCTGGTGAACACTGTGCAGACACACACCCAGAGGTCTCCTAAGCCACAACCATCTGTGTCTGCCCTTCCGAGAGCAATGTCACTGAACCCTGAACCTGCCAAACAGCGCTAACCGAGCAGCCACGTGGGAAGATGCAGAGCCCTGCACTGAGCAGGACACAGACCCTTGTCAGCACAGCCCTACGTTACTCCTCAGGGACCAGGAGGGATCTCCCCCTCAGTGACACCACAGCCTATAGCCACAAATACCCACAACATCTACCTCGAGCTAGAGCGACCAAAGCCTGCTCTACAAAGGCTAACACAGGAAGTTAAAAATTCTCATTTTCAAACCATGGAAAAAACCACATGCGTGATTCTACTTACATTCTCAGCTTCTGAGCGAGATTTAAAAGTTAGAACAACACTTAATGGGGAATCCTCTTCCTGAAGGTCTTCAATATCTCCAAATTTCTGTGAGAGAAAACAATCAGTTAGAAACAGTAGTAATGTTCTCCTCCGAACCCATGAGCATCACGTGCTACTGCAGCGCCACCGAAACCTTATTTTTTTGGATAGAAAGGCGAGAGCCAGAGAAATCTCAGTTGCATCATCCAGCAATATTGCAGCACTTGTGCCTGCATTTCTGGGCAAAAGTTCCTCTTTGTTTTTCCAATAACTGGAGCTTAATTTTGCAAAAGGAAAAGAAATATGTGTATTAATTTATAGCTCAGAAGTGAATCCTTTGAATTTACCATTTCCCTTATTCTCTTCTGCCCTGCTCTGTTCTTGGGTTTAAAACTCATCAAGCAAGTCCTTTAGAGCTCATTAATTTGCAAAATATTTTCCTCTGTTATGTTAACTTAGCTACGATGCCCGTTAGCTCAGCTGCAGACTAGCACACTGCTTGCTCGACCACAAGCTCGTAACTGAATTTAATTTCTTTGAAATTGCTGTCCTGTTTAGCAAAACAGCGCTTTGCCTCTTGAGCTGGAGAGAAACCAGACAAATGGTTTGAATTGCTAATCTGAAAAATGATTTGTAAGCAGAGAGAGGCTGATAGGTGTTTTTCAGCCTTCTAACATCTCTTTTAAACCACTGTAATGCAGAATTAAGAACAATAAGCTATTTAGCTTTTCCCACTACAAGGATGCACCAAGCAGCTGCTGTAAAGCAGCTACAAAAGACACTACATTTACACCCCTCTTAGCTTATCCCCAGCCCGTTCCATGAACTCAGGATGAAGTCACTAATAGAAACAGAAAAATCCACCTCTTAAAGAATTCAGAACCCCCCCTGGTTATTTGCAGAGCTCTTAGCACAGCCCTCTTTGCAAGTAAGCACGTGTTCAGGGGATCGGTTCCCTGCTTAATCTCAGATTTACAGTTCAGCCACCATTTGATGTGACCTTGTACTTACAGAGAAGTGCTGTAACAATTCATCCTTCTCCTCTTCCACGAAGCCTCCTACAGTCAGTGCTTTGGGACGATGATCCACCACCATGTGGTTCAACATGCCCCTTCCTCTGCCCCCACGGCCCCGGCCTCGGCCTCTTCCCTGGGCTGGCGCTGTCTTTCCACGACCAGCAGGCAGAATGCCTAACCGGGCAGCCTGCTCAGGGGGGCAACAGACACAGCCACCCTCAGTTTGAAAGGATTTAAGGCCTTTATGTATCATAAATACATTAAAAGCATCAATGCAGACAAACTCACCTCTACTTGTAACTGATTTAGCTTTTTTCGCAATTCAGTTGTGTCTTCTCCAGAAGAGAGTCTCTTATGGAAGTCCAGTTCTGCATCCAAGAGCTCCTTTTGTGCCTTAGAGAAAGGGGTGCAGAAAGAAAAAACACAAGGGAGAAGCAGAACTGTAAATGTGTGCTTTTACTGTTTCGTTCCACCTCTTCAGCAATACGTTTATGGTACAGACAGATCAGTACACAGTGACCACACTCGCCTCTACATTCAGTTGGTTTTAACTGCCTCCATGCGCCCCCCCCCTCCCCGTTTTTTGGAGGATCCAGAATTCCCTGCTTCAGACCCAGAACAAGCCTGAATGAGCTCCATGTGAACAAGGTCACCTGAGTTCCTCCAAACTACAGCTGGCTTGGCTGTGGTCATTGCTCTCAAATTCAAAATACTGTGTGGAAGTGTTTTCTGTCCAAATGCTGCTGTGTTTTTAGGACATTGTATTAGAAATAGTTACAAAAGAGAGAAGCAGTTGAGTGCCCTGCACAATAGATACCTCTGTCTTGGACTTCAACTTTGATGGTGTAGAGGTTGCAGATGACGTTTTTAATTCATCCTTCAACTGAGATATTTTTCCTGCTAGTTCTTTTAAAGTCTTCATTATTTCTGCTCTTTCTTCTGGTTTCATGGCCTTATTTTTCTCCAGCTTGGATATCAACATCTATGTATTAATAAAAGAGCAGAATATAAAATTGCAGGTAAAACCAACACTGAACAGAGGTCTATAAAGAATGCATTTCAGAGACAACATTCCAGATTTACCTTCTGGCATTCTATTTGTTTCTCTAACATCTCCTGCTTCTTTTTCCTCATGTCTTGTTGGAGTTTCATTGCCTCCTATGCGAAGAGAAAATTCTTTCAATCAGTAAAAACCAGTCTGGCCTTACATGTACTCATCTGCATTGTATTTTCGCCTTCAAGATACAGAACTGAGGGCTGTCATGAAAACTAATGGTCTGCAAAAAATGCACAAGCATGAAGTGTATCTGATCCAGAAAAAAAACCAGTAAGAAGTTGCTAACTTCCTGCTGGGAAGCACTATAGTAAATTCATGCTAAATTTTGTCCCCTTTGGACACCTCTTATGAAACATATCCTATGATGCTATGTAAGTGTCTCATACTTGCAAAGATTAAAACCAGAGAAACACCTCAAGAAAACCCAGAAAACCCCCATGACCAAGTGTGTGACACAAGACACCCCAAAAGGAATACTCCCGTCCCCACCACTAACCTCCGTCTGCGATTGCAAGGCAGTCAGATAAAACACCCCCCACAACGCAGGAAGTCGTACAGCAATATTTGAGGCTGAAGGTGCAAATCAAACCTTCCTTACAAGGCATTTTGATCATATACTGTCATCGGCCAATGAATAGCAAAGTACCTGTTTTTTTTTAAGTGCTTCTTGCACATCGTGCGGTTTAGACCCTGCACCAGGCTTCATCGGGGTCTTTAAGTTTGAAGAACTGTAGACCATTTTTGAGTGGCTTGTAGGCGTAGAGAATGTCTGAAATAGCAAAACCACACACACACAAATATCTAGTAGCAGAAAACAAATGTGCTATACCATCACTGAATGTTAGAGGAACGTATTCTGTTAAACACCAGCACAAACTTCCAGATTTATGCAACAAAACCAAAGACCAAGGCAATGAAACCACACACATAAAGGTGTAACAGTCACCTCGCCTGGAAGCAAATGCTCAGCTCAAATGCCTGTTAAAAGCATTTCTGCAAAAGACACTTTCTTTCCGTCTTCATCCAGAACACTCTGTATCCTTTTATCCACTCGGGATATTACCGATGCTGATCTGCATCTGCATTACATTCCACTTTGCAGCCATACTCTAACATCACACTTTCTGACCAAAGATGGCAGCACAAATCCCCTGCAGACTTCCTGACTCGAAAGGGGGACTTCTCCCTGGCCAAGAACACGCACTGCACGATGGTGTCAGTGCGAACTAAACTCTGTCAGCTTGAAGCCTACGAAGGATTCTATAAACCTGAAAGCACAGCATCAGCTCAAAAGTCACCGTGACACAATCAGATTCACTGAAAAAACTGCAATCACATACAGGCTGTGAAATTTGTTTCCTGTGAAACACTGCCAAAATGTTTTATACTACTTGAAATACTGATCCTTTGTTTCCGAAATCACTGTCCCTATCTTACATAAACAGCCAACGGAACCAGAAAGTGATGACCAAGGCTGCATGGAATATCAGTGGAGAGGAACAGAACTCACTGGTAACAGTTTGCAAGTTCTACCTGCCAGCTCCTTCCCAGCTGGTGGGCCAAAGCTTTCACAGGAAGTATGTTGATGAAGGCTGGCTATCATACCTGGGAATCCTCTACTGCAGCTCCAGACTGGCTCAGATCAGGCTGGTTTCCACCCACTGCTCCAAGACGGCGTTTCACTGGGACTTTATTAAGGACGTAGGCACCAGAGGCTGGTGGTTTATTCATCACCTGGGCATAGATCAATAGATGGTAAAAATGCAGTATGAAACACTCTGCTTTTTCACAGCAGCGGTCACTCAGGAGCACTGACCGCCTTCCCTGTACCTTTGAGAGGCTGCTGTGCATGGTGACGGCAGGGGTGGTGGCCAGGGCTTGCTGCTGGAGGTGCAGCTGGTGGTGCAGGGCCTGCGGGGAGGCCTGTGGCTGCTGCGGCGGGGGCTGCTGCTCGCCCTCCCGGTGCCACAGCACCCTGATGAACCGGTTGTTCAGAACTGCCTCTGTGCTGGAAATGGCCTTCCTCGCCTCGTCGTTGGTCAAGTACTGGATCAGAGCAGCTTCGGGATCGTTCTGGAAAGCAACCTAAACCAAAGGGTCATCAGAAAGGGTTATTTTTAAAGAAGAAAGCCAACTTCCAAATAACCTGCATTACTGAGTGGGATATGCAATGATATTAGAGTCTCAAAAGAAAAGGAAAAACATTCAACGTCATTAAGCGTAAATAACCTTTTGGTAAGTATTATACATACTTACAGCACAGCCTATATACAATAAAAGTTACAGGAAGAAAAACCAAAAGACAGACTCTTCCACCAAACAGCACCCCACATTGAGAGCACTGTGAGCTGCCCTTGAGGTATTACTGAGGAGAGCCCCAAAGCTCTTTGTTCCAACCACCTGAAAGGAGGCTGCTGTCCCGGGATGTGCAATGCCAAGGTTGGTCACACTCTCAAAGAAGCAGTTGGAATGTTCTTGAACAAGACTATTTTTCTCTAAAAAAATAATCACGGGAATAAAACTGTACCTTTAAATGCATTATTTCATTATCAAGGTACAGAAAGCACCGTGGTGTCCTTTGGACTAAGACACAAAATTAGCAACAAAAAAAAATGCAGTGGCTTCCAAGGAATCTGTCTTTCATTTAGACATCTAACCGAGGATTTAAGAGGCACCTCTTTTGTCTAGAAAAATAAATGGAAATTAAATGCTTTTTAAATATGTAACTATCTGTGTTTTGCTTATATAGTGCTTTCTCCCCTTCATGCAGTACAAGGAACACCGCTGAACTGGTGCCAGTTCTCGGATGCAAAGTGGTACTAAACCAATGCACATACAGACTCTCCTGTAGCATCTTTCAAAATCCTGGCTACAAAATCCTGTAGGACTATCATATAAGACAGAAATTGTTATAACATTTCTTTCAGAAGTTATACCCAAGCTGCTCAAAAACCTGAGCTGGTTTAGATCCTGTTAAACCTGGAAGCCTTTCCAATTCAAGACCTCATGGAGACAGAAGCCAACATACTTTTACACAATCAAGGTAACGCAGTTGAGTGGGCCAGGAAGAGGTTTCTTTGAACTTGTTTACCTACTCTCCCAGTTAACCTCCAGTCAGATTTCTCGAGGTTCAGCTGCAATATTCAAGAAGGTGTCAGGGGAAAAAAAAAAAAAAAAAAACAGAACAGGTACAGATATAACCTTGAACTTTGTTTTTTACCTGAATGTTTACAATAGTTCCAAATTTGCTGAAGTGTTCGTTGAGTTGAGTTATATTGTTCAATTCTGATGGAATTTTTCGAACTTCTAATTTTGTATTAGTATACTGATTCTTCTTCAAAAACCCTGGCTTAGCCTGGTTGTTATTTGCTGGCCTAGAGAAAATGAGAGCAGGGCAGTGATTTAGACAGGCACACATAGGTGGCTGCAAATGTTAGTGCATGTTCAACTTCTGTGTTTCTCATAAAAAGTATTCACTCTAAACATCAACAAAAAACTCCTCCTCCCACCACTGAATATTTAGTCTCCTTTAGAGGGACCAGCCAATAGCTACATTCTCAGCACCGGTAGCAATAAAGCCCATTCCAACTCCTCAAGTGCCATTGTTATTTCTTACTTTCCCAGCCAGGGTTTCTTTAACGGTGGACATTCCATGCTACTGGGAGACCTTTTCCTACTGTCTGGTTCCAGGACAACTCTAGTCACGTTGCTGTTATTTGTAATGGGAATGGGAGGCTCAGTCTGGATGATGATGTTGGCAGCTGGAGGAAAAGAAAAAGACCTGTGTTATTTACCACACATCAACCCAGACATTGGAAAAGCTATCACTTAAACAGCAAAACAGGATTGAGTTTAAAAACACAAAAATTAGGAAGACTTCTATCAAGTTGGTCAGTTTTGTTTATCAAGTTACTCCAGAGGTCACTTGCTCACCTAACTAAACAACTTGAGGAAAACAAACACTTAGTCCAGCCAGCAGGGATGAGATTCTGCCCTTTAAGATTAGTATTACCTTGAAGAAACAAAGCATCTTTCATGTACTAAAAATTCAGATTCTGCAGGAAAAACCCCCACAAAAGCACTGGGGAGGAAAGGAAAGAAGGGTAGGCTCCCAGACTCCGTGCAGAGTTCCACAGTGTGGCACTAGCTCAACAAATGACCAGCTTTGCTGTATTAACCCCTGGCAGTGGAAACGCAACCAAGAACCTGTTCCTCTCCTTTCTGTCCCCATGTCATCCCTCCAGCCAGCTGTCAGCAACAAACTGCTCATCAAGCACAACTACGGCATGAAGCTATACTCTTGGAGACATTAGGTTTAAGGTTTGAAGCAACTTCTCCAAACACAAAGCTGAATACAACCTTTTTAAGATTATGCTGTTGCTTTAGTCTCCTGTGAAGGCCAAACAGGCAGCTCCTAAAAAGAAGTCTGAGGCACAAGTGAACTTTCTATGGCTTTTACGCCAGAGTTCTGCTGATTACACTGCTGAGAACAAAGACGGGGCATTTTGGGGCACCCAGTTTCGGTGGCACTTTGGTGGATGGTTTTAGAGCAATAAGCCTTTCACACTCCTGAGGAAGACCGTGAAAGCGTGGTGTGAAGTGCCGCTGCCGAACACTCACCCACACCTTACAGCAGAACGGGCTCCGAGAGAGAATCCCTGGGCCAGCAATAAAGCCCCAACCCTGCCTTTATGATGCTCATTAGGATGAAAACAGTAACAGCAATTTCTGCAATAATATTTAACCACATTCTTTATAGAATGATTCACTGAAAGGAAATACCGAAAGAAAAAAAATTTATCTAGTGAATAAGAAACAGGGAAATTTAACAACTTCTCTTTAAAGAATCGGGGTGGGAAAAGCAGGAAGGACAAAGAAAGTTATGCTAATAGAACAAAAATGCCTTAAAAGATCCCTTAGTTCTCTCTCCTAAAAGAGATTTTGTACATGTCACTACTGAGAGTCTACATCCACATCCATCCAGTTATGGGTTCAGAGTTACTCAAAAGCAGACTGGGATTTCCCGGGCCATCATTCTGCACTGCTGGCTTTCTAGAAGCACCCAGCACCCAAAAAGTGCCTTCACAGGCTAAAGAGGAACAGAAACTCGACCAAAGAAAACAAAAAACACTTGTAACATCCCAAAGCAAGTGGTTATTTTAAATCAACAAGGCTGTTTTGACTTTAATAGGGTCATATTAGCATTTTAAGAAAGGTAGAGATCTTGCAAAATTGCTCTGAAACACTAGACCAGTGAGAAAAAGTACTGCTTTCAGCTTGAAAAAGCTGAAAATCAGTGTTGGCGGTCTTGGACAAAAATAGCAACAGCAATGACTAGAAACCCTTCCTACCTCTTGGATTTGTATCCATCTCCCCAGATGTTAGGCCAATTAGATTTGGACGCTGCGTTTGTGCTCTTGTAAAGAACTGTCGATACTGAGATCTACCAGCACTGGTAATACTAGGAGCTTCGGGGTTATAGCCATCTGGCTCATATGTATCTATAAAAAAAGGAGAGAAATGAAAGAATTTTTCAAATGAGTTTAAGACTCAGGGTTAATTTTCCTTTAAGGAACTGCATGGATGTCCAAGAGTCAGAAGTTGTTTTGGATGAAGAGAAGAGAGAAAAGAGGTTGTACAGCAAATGTGTGGAACCATTTAACACCCTCAACTGAGCTTTACGCCCAAGTCTACTTGGGCATTTTTAAATTGGTATTTACTTTGATTGTTACTGTTTGTGAAAAGTGCATAGGTCACAATAACTGCGTACTGCTGACGAGCTGCCTGGGAAAGCAAGGAGGTGTCTGTATGACACCCTTCACAACAGCCTTTCAAGGGGAGCAGCAAAAGATTTAGTTTGAGCATTTGTTCCGTAGGGCCTGAGATGCAAAGAGTTTTTCAGTCTTTGCTGCCCAACTGTCTAAGTTTACCTCAGGAAAGGATTTTGGGGCAAGTCACAGATTCCAATCAAAGAAAGCTGAGAAATCAGGTAATTTGACCAATACTTACCTACTAAATTCTCTTTGATCTATGTAGGTGTGAGATCAGCTGCCTACCTCCAGTAAGGTACTCAGGATTGTTTTCTTTAAGAGGGGTGACCGTGAGAACACAAGATGACAGAACTGACTCATTGTTCTTCTAGCCCAAGGCCCAAATCAAGGACAATGCCTTTTTCCAGCCATAAAAAGGAAAATCTCCTAAGAACTAGAATGAGTAAAGCCTACGAGAAGCCTGCGCAGAGCTACAGTGCGCCCTGGAACAGAAATGAACTCCTAGAAGGGGGACTGGACAGACCTGAATCCTGCTCAGCTTGTCAGCTCCTTGCTCCACAGCATCAATGAAGACTCTACAATCTACAACAGATGCCCCAGAATGTCAATACTGATGGTTGAGTTCAGGTTCAGACTCTTCAGAGCACTTCCATTGACCGTGCGTGAGCTGAACCACTAGACCCTTTCTCCAGGGTTTGGCATGTGACTGGTGCAAGAGGACAACCAGCTGCTGTACCAGAACAGCCTGAAAGTGGGAGGTGGGAACCTGTACAGATGTTCTGAGGAGAGACCTACGCAGTGTGAGCGAAGGCAAGCAGTGCCCCCACGAGCTCAGACAGACAGAACCGCCCCCGAGAAGGTCTGGTGCTGAAAGCAGCAGATGGAACACCTAATGCCTGACTGCACTGGGAGAGGATTGACCGATTATCTACCAAGGTATTTGAGTGACCAGAGCACTGAAAAGCATGGAAGTCAAAAGAAATGACATGGATCATGACCTAGAGCCCTCCTTTGAATCAAATTCAGAGTATTTAAGTAAAAAATACAAAACACTCATGCAAAACATACAAATGCCATTACTCTTTTCATTATCAAAGAAATATAAGATTTGTTGGATTTAAATAGAGCAATCTAAGGCTCTCCATGTATTTTGCAATTTCCCCTCATAAAACCCCACTTTTTAAAAAATTTGAGCTCTGTTAAGGAAGATGGACATGCCCATTGAAAGCCTTTCTGGTTTTTTTATAAAGTTAGAAAGCTACAGCTTAATTCATTCTGGGAAAAATATAGAAAAAAGTACATATGTACATACTAATGTATATGAAGACTGCAGAGACTGCTGTGATACAGACACTGGGGAAAAAAGAAATCTCTCTCATCTGTAGTAGCCAAAACCAGACAGGGAGAAAGACCGATTCAAACAGTAATTACAGGTTTGCAGAGCCATCTTTGCCCACTGTGTTCTGCTAAACAGCCTGCAGGTGAGAGGATCCCTTTCCTACACTCGATCCTATTGCTGTGAGCACAGGAGCCCCACAGGGAGCTCTACTGCTCTGTCCTCAGGCAGGGCTGGAGCTGTGACTGCACCCAACAGCAGCAGACCAGGCACTCACCAGGGGAGAGCAGTCAGACTTCTTTTTAGTTTTGTACGTGCTGGAGGAAGACAGAGGTAGCAATTTCTAATCACACATCAACAGAGGAGTTTTAAAATGTCTCTCTCAAGCAGATTTTAAAAAAGAAGGAATGTGCTTACGTTCGGATACCGTGTAGAGCAGGTTCTGGGGTAAGGGAGGAGGCAGCCTTGCTCCTATGGGTGCAAGACTGGGCACTGCACTCGTCCCAGGCTGGTCACGGTTATTTATCAGACTCGACTGCGTTAAAGGTGGTCCTACAATGACACCACAGAACACATCACTAGGACTTATAACACCACAGACAAAACATGCAAACAATTCAATGCAGTTTGTTTATGCCTTGCTTTGAACAAGGTCAAGATTGTAAATATTTGCAATCCCACTAGAGAAGTCCTGCTCAGGTAACTTGCTCTCATTCCAACACCTCTTTCCCAGAAGTGACAAAGCTTTGAGCAAAAACTAGTGTCTTTTCTTCCCCAGAGCTTTATTATTATTAGAACTTGCATTAGCTAAAGTAGCTCTGCTCTGCCACAGAGAATCAAGGCTTGCTCAGAGCAAGAGATCGCACCAACATGATTTAGATTACAGTTCTAAAACAAGAACTACAGGGCACAAGGCACCCACAGACACAGAATTTGTGTAGCTATTTCTGCTTGCTTTGTACCATACATGATACACACTTTCCTTCCTACTGAGTGGCCAGAAAAGAACCACAAGTAACACCACACAACCCAGCAGCACACAGCTACAATCACTCTGTAGCCAGCCAGTTCCACTCACTGAAAAGCTCATGCAAAGCTTAAGGATTAATCCTATATAAAGTGATCTCTTGTCGTTTCATACAATTATCACAGCACATCTCATGTTGCTGGAATAGAGAGCGCTGAACAGAGTAACCACAGAGCCAATATTGCACTTCTTCATAGAATTTCCATGAGGAGATGCAGTAGAATAACAGAAAGCCTGAACAGTCCGAGAGGTCACTGGTCAGCTAAAACACATCGTAGATGTATCCGTTACCTACTAGTGAAAGCAATACGTAATAGAGCACAAATGCAGGAATTCATAGAAGTTTTAGGAGATTAAAGCTCAACATTATTGCCCTAGGGAGAAAAAATAATAAAAGGCAGTAATTGGATTGTCAGCCATCAATCCAAACACCAGCAGGGTTATGGGATAATCTGGGAGCCACCCGCCTCCACCTCCCTGCCCAGTTCACCTCAGCCGCTTTGGGGCTTGCAACAGCCTGCTTCATGAGTGGATTTTTCAGAATTGTTTTGGCAACGTTTGGCTTAGCACGTGGCCAGCAAAGGAGCCTGTACTCATCACTGGGAACACACACAGATCTTCCAAAAAGAGCCATCATTTTCACTTGTGCCACAAAGCAGCAGAGCACAACGTTCTGACTCACTTGGAATGGGGAGCACGACAGGAGGGGGTGCCTGCGGATGAGCTTGTGGAACTGGCAGCCTCAGATTCCGAGCTGGCCCTGGCAGAGGGGGCAGAAGCATGCCAGGAGGAGGAGGAATTCCTGGCGGTGGTGGAGGAAAAGGAATCATACTTGGCAAGGAAACTTCGTCTACTACTAAGGGATCATTTCCATGATCGAACTGGCAAAGATCACCGAGTACACAAAATCCTCGCTCTGCAAAACACAACAGTTAATCTTTTTAGAAAATAAAAAAGAAATTAGTTGTCAGCGATATGTAGCATCTCAGTTTTTGCTGGAGTTTCTTACTAAAGAAAACATGCAATCACTGGCCCAACATCACATTATCAGATGAGGTTTCAAAATAATTCAAATCAGAATAATCTTCCATAAAAGCACACAAACCCATACGTGCACCCATCGCAAAAGCTGTGGAAAGAACATCCAGAAGTACCACCTGTTTTATATGAACCATCTACTGCCATCTTTGTCCCAGTTGCCAGCGGTTCAAACATTGGCCGAGCACATAGAGAATTGTGAACAACCCCCCTGTGTTCTTATCCAGCAACTCTCAGATGAGGAAACTGCTTACAGTAACCCTGGTTAATTCCCCAGCAAAATACAGGTCATATTTTAAACCATTAAAATAGAAACCATACACAGGTTTGTGTTTTTAATACCTTTTACATCCACATGCTATTGCATTTTGACTCCCTGCCTACAGTTAGTGAATACCTAAAAAAAAAAAAAAAAAAAACAGGTATGAAACTGAAAACTAAGAAAGAGACACTTCACCATCGTAATCCCGACATCTTCTTTTCGGAGGAGGGTTTCTGCCAAATGAACTGGGATTGCTGTGATTGTTGTAGAAATTTGACCAGCTCTCTGTTGTGCTCTCAAGATGGTGTGCAGGTGCAATTACAGTGACAGCACTGGGAATAGACTGGGCAGAGGAATACTGTTCAGTAGATTTACCGGCAGACACAGAAACCGGGTTATATGAGCTTTCAACATCATTTCTTTCACTCTTGAATTTTGATCTCAATCGGTGCTCTGTTTAAAATAAGACAACGAGTTAGGTAAAATCGTCATGCTTTGTTCTGTGTATCAGAGCCTTGACAAAAGTATGCTACACAGCTATAAGCTTTTCCTGAAATACTCAGCATTTCACATGTTAAACTGTTCTTGAAGGAACTTAGTCTTACCAGCCTTACTACTACATGTAAAGCAAATAGGATTTTAACTTCTGAAGTCTAAATGTTTTCTTTGCTCATTCCTCTATTCCTTCTGGATTGCAGCACTTTTTAAAGTGGAAATAGGCAGGGGGGAAAGCTTGAAACAACAAACCCACACTCTGTCCTTAACTAACAGGGTCTCAACATGCATTGAAATCCATTGCAACCTGCCTCTTATTTTTCCAACTGACCTTAATTAGCCTGGAAAGAACTGCTTTCAATTACAACAGAAGCAACAAAGTGAAAAAGCAGGTATCACTATTGGGCAAAAATACAAATCTTTTGGGAAAAAGCCAAATAGATCAACAGCTTTTGTCAACACACCCAGCACAAAACTATCAGCAACTGATATCCACTGGTATACACCTATGGATAAATTAAGAGGTTGGCAAAGAAGAAAACAATGCCTTTAATTATTCTGCTCTGAAGAACAGCATCTTAATAATTTCAGGAAGACAAAGGTCTCAAAATACACTGGAGCTCCTCAAGAACACCTCCAGCCTGGCAGAGAGTGCAGGAGCCCTTCTCCTGGAGCAGCACCTGGGGCACTCACCAGCGCTTCTGGCTGCCTCACGGTCTTTGCTTCTTCCCCTGCTGCGGCTGCGGCTGCGGCTCAACCCTCTGCTTTTACTGCGGCTCTTACTTCTGCCACGTCGCCAGCTGGATTTCTCTCTGTACAAGTCGCTCCTGTCGTAGTACCTGTCATAGTCCCTCCATTTCCCATCATCTCTCTTCTTCTCTCTGGTTCTAGGGAAAAAAAAAAAAAAAAAAAGAAGATCATGTTTATGAAAAGGGAAACCAAATTAAAAAAAAAAAAAAAAAACAAAAAACCCAAAACACAAGCTTGGAACAAGACACTGCTCATCTTTCCCTTCCAATCTGGATGGTGAAGAGTTTGAGCCAGAATTTCCCAAATTAGATAGAAAAAGTACAGAATCTCAAAGCTGAATCACTAATTCACAGAAAGCAGCAAGGGGAGGACTAAGCAGCATTGGAGAAGTGACCAAGTTAGACAACTGAAACAGGACATGTTTTAAAGTGATGTTGACACTGTGTGAACAACCCCATCAGACCCTGAAGGCACCCGCCCCATCCCCCCTGCTCCCCCCAGAAGAACAATTTTCATTCATACAACCAGGGAAAGAATGGAACTAATGACATTATGGGGTATTAACATATGAAAAATACCATCATTTTTCAGAAAGGACCAGCTTCTAGTGAAGGGCTCTCATGTATGTGACCAACATAGATAACACATTGCAAACAGGGAAAAGTAGGGAGAAAAATCACTACCTAGGAGGTAAAAATCCACAGTAAAAGACTGCCAGCAAATACAGAAGAAAATATTACTACATTTTGGCTCAAAACTAACCTTTGTTCACTGGAATCTCCCCGACTTCTCTGAGGACTGGAATATTTCTTCTTCCTGCTCTCCCGCTCTTCTTCAACTGACTCTTGAAAAGTCTGCTTGAGAGGCAGCTGCCAACCAAGGATGAATATTAATATTTATTTTTTTAAATTAAGAAGAAAAGTCAGCATCCCATATAAAACCAGTATTTCAGTATTACTTGCTCAGAACGCTCAGGCACTACAAGTAATCAAGTGCCAGAGGTTGTTCTGAATCTTTCAGGTTTTTCTGCAGAGGAGAGGACCCAAACAAACCTACTTTAATATTTTCTTTAAAAACAGGATTTATGTAAGACAAGGTCTCTCTCTCGTTCCTTAGAGTAAGCGATTCTACCAATGAGGTATTTTCTGCCTCTCGTAACTGGAACACAACTAAGGACAGTTACTTCTCCAAGTAGATGTTCACACTTTGAAATAAATGATTTAAAGCAAAAACTGTTCACGTGGCTGAACTAGTCACATTTCTTGCTGGCCTCAACAAAAGCAGTTTTGGAAGTCTGTCAGCCCTAACACTACTGTGAGTCTCCCTCGGCCCCTCTGCACCATTGCTGCCCTGTTCGTCACTTCACACTGCTGAGAACCTACTGCAAATTTTGGTGGCAAAAGATGACATGCAATAATCTTTAACAGATTTTTTTTTTCCCCCCAGTTAAAACAGAACAAAAGGGAAGGCTTCCTGCATCCTCGTTTAGGATTCTCCAGGGAGAATTGGTAGAAATATTTAAGACGTGGCTCAAGACCGCCCTGGGGAGCCCGACCTAAGGCCCTCTGCTTTCAGCACAAGTGGCATCGCATGGTTCCTGGGTTCCCTTCCAGCCTGGGCTTGCTCTTTCTCTTCAGATACACAGAGATCTTAAAGATCATTCGTCACAATATAGTGGATTTTTCCTTCACATCTTGTCTCACAAATGTGCAGGATGGCTCATTTGAAAACCAGAGGCGGGTAGGTAGGAAAAAAGCCAACGTTACCTCCTCCTTGACGACTTCTTTTTCCTGACCTGCAGGCTTTGCTTCTACTTTCGGGGGTTCAAGAGAAGGAAGATAACTCTTTGTGTACAGACTTTCAAAGAGTTTATCTACAAAACCTGAGGTTTCTGTGGATACAGAACACAAGAACACATGGTTACATGTGGATTTAAGGGCACTGTTAGATTTAGCAGAGAGTCCCTGAAAAAAAGTCATCCAGGTGGACTGCTCACAGCAGCAGCTCAGATTAACGAGCGTTAGCTCCATTCAAGGAGCTGGAATTACATTTGTGGAACTTGAGGTTGCGTATTTAGACAAAGAAATTAATTTTTACATCCAAGACAGAAACAAAGACTTTCCCTGCAATCACATTTACAACTTTGAAACCTTCTAAGGTGCAAACTTATGATGAAGGAGTAAGTCCACAGCTCCTCCAAGAGCTGCAGTCAGCAGCCTTTTCATGGCAGCTTTATGAGACTAAGTCATTCAGGGAAGACTAACCATCAGGTTAACATCAGATCACAAAACTCACACAGTAACTTCCCCAGTACATGTCAGAATTTCAAGTGTTTAAAGTCTTGAATTTGAACCAAATTGCAATGAGAAGCTCACAGAAGCCTGAAAGATGGATATGGAGCAGGTTGTTAAAAGTTATCAAACATCTGCCAGAGAAACTTCTGCCAGCACAACTGATACTTTAGAATTAAATTGCTAAATTTTATTTCAGAGAATTTCCTCCCATCCACCATAAACAAGACCAAGCTACACAACTTTATCATAGGATTTTTTTTTTTAAATTTTAATGACAAGATCTTAATTTCTTCCCACTCTGTAAGAAATATTCAATTCGTGGATAACAAGAAGTATTCTGAAAGCAACAATGGTGCATCTTCCTTCCTCCTCCCCCAGTGAAACAAGAGCCCCCAAGGGGGGAAGCAGTGGAGAGCACGGTACCTTTTTGCAGAAAGACATCCAGCTGGTCGGCACAGAAAGCTTTCAGCTCCTTCTCTGGCTTGTCTTTCTTGACTAACGCCACGACATAGTTGGCTAAGGCTGAGGGGTCTGCATCGCATCTAGTGAGAGAGAGAACTGCTCTTGGCTCTGCTGCAACATGCCCAAACCCTGACACTGTCCCAGAAGAGCCACCAAGGGAGACCTGGTGACATGGGGGATGCTTTCCTGACACCACTGCAGCTGTGCTGGCAGGACCGAGCCCGCACTGAGTTTTCAGTTACAGCACAACACTGCAGTTGCCTTGTTGTGTCCCCCCACACCTGACAGTGTTCCCACGCTTTTGCTCCTTCTCAGCTTTGCTTGGAAGAAGCACCTTCCTTGTTTTTCAGAGAAAGCCCCAATTCTGGGGCAAGGGAGCAGATGCCATCCTTTCCTAACTTTCTCTAAGCACAGCAGCCTCCACCAAGTCTGAGTCCGCAGGAATAGCACAGCCAGTATCAGGGAAGTCACCGCACAGTTACTGCAAAGTACTAAAGCAGGTTTAAAGTATTAAAACATTATTACCATGAAAAGCAGCTCAGAAATATATCCCAAAAGCACACAAATATGTTCTGTACAGCTTAAGTTAATGTGCCCAACGCACTGGGGTTTTCCTTCCCCAAGGACTATTGCCACGTCTGCAAACTTTACAACAATCTTTTAACTCTGGTCAAATGTCTGAAGGGGTGCAATTATTAATAGAGATCCACTATTTGCGCTACCTGAGCCCTTATCTAGCTTCATGAAGGCCAAAGAGCCCACTTTGCATAGCAATACTCTGCCACTAATCTTTAAACTGGATATTGCTTTAGATCCCATTATTCAGCTACTGGAAAAACACTCGAAGTATGAGCTAGATTAACAGTGTTAAATGATTAAGCAACAGCTCCTCATTTTGCCTCTCTAAAAAGATGCAAGTTATTAGGCAGTAGGAGGGAACATAAAACAGTTTGGTAATTGAAAGATTTGGTTTTTGGTTTTGTTTTTTTTTTTTTTTTAGAGTAACATTTAGAGAGGGGATTGTGTATTTTCTAAAACTTTAACTACTGAAACACAAGGAAACAGTGTTAAGTATATAGACCTACGAATAATCACAACGAAAAAAAAAGTAAAATCCCAAACTAAGCAAACCAACCATGAAAAGCCAACCAAGTGACAACTGGGTAGAGAAATAAAAAACCTCAAGGAGCAGTCAGTGAAGCAGCTCTACTCCAAATTAATTTGCTCGCTGTTTCCAGCTTCTGATGAGAACCATGTTAAACATAGCAATTAACAACAAACAAACCACAAATTTACAGATTTTATAATTCTTACACGCACACAAAATGTAACGTATTGGGTGCCAGTGCCCACATACAACTGATGGTCCACCTGCTCCTCCAGGTAAACCAATTTGTATTTCCAGTCTTGAATTCTTGACTGTCGGGACCCACCAGCAAATTCTACAATTTTCTGTCCTGAACCCTTGTCTCGAACTCCTGTCCCTGTAGTGCCACACAGACACTGCGGGGACGCCGGGCAGCCGGTGGGTTAGAAGGGGCAGGGAAGCGCAGGAGGGAGAGGTATGCTCTGCTCTAGGCAGACTGTCAGAAGGATTTGACCGAGTATCAGAGACCCACTGTCTTAAGAAAGAAAAATAAAAAAAGTAAAGTCACCAAGAAATTCCAAAAGGCCTGCCACTTGGTGACTACACTGACTAGTTCTAGGGCAATCTACTGAAAAACATCTGTAGAAATATAAGTTAAATGCACGTTGCAAATGAACACTCTTCAACTTTGACCAGGTCTTAGTTTTACTCTTGAACTGCAAGACCAGTTCGTTACTGACCCGTCCCTGTCCTTTAGAAACCCCTTGCTACAGCCAAAGCTTCCCCAGCACCTGGCCATACCCACAGCACAAGCCTTCCCCAGGGATGGCTGCTTTTCAGAGCCAGGGCAGTTTCCATTACCAAGGCAAACTCCCTCCCCCCAACTCACGAACCCGGAGCAGACCCCCTCCCGGGCCCTCCGCCGAGGGCTCACCGAGCCCCGGCAGCCTCCCGCGGCACCGCCGGCCGTGTGCTCGGCCGTTCCACCGACTCTCCTTAACTGGCTCACGGTTCTGCATCCAGGGCTGCCCACACCCGCTGTTAGACATGGCGCTCGGACACGGCGGTGGATCGCTCGGGTAGCCGAGCTTCCCCCGAGCAGACACAGCCCCAGGCCGATATGCAGGGTTTGGGACAAAAGGCCAGGGTCGGCGCGTCGGCCGGCGGTTACCCTCAACCTCGGCCCGAGCCCTTTCAACCGTAGCCTCCTGTAACCGCAGCGGGCGCTCGCAGGGCCGGCGGCCGGGTGGGCCGGGCCCTGGCCCCTACCCCGGCC
>VXBJ01006300.1:212854-318881 GCA_013400055.1 Nycticryphes semicollaris | reverse complement strand
CCCACCCCTCACGGCCCGGCCCGGCCCCTGCCCCTGCCGCACCGCCGGCCCGGCCCTCGTTTGCACTCACATCGGCTCCAGCAACTTGGCCAGCCACGACTTGAGAGCGTCCACGTTCTCTATGATCATGGTGGCCCTGCTGCTCCGTCCGGCTCCGCTCTACACCACCGCCGCCATCGCCCCGCTACAGCCGCTCGCCCCGGCCCCTTCCCCGCCGAGGCCTACTACAGGAACTAGCCGCCAGCCCGCAACGCACCCTGCTGGGCATAGCCGGGGCGGGACCAGGCCGCGTCTCACCAATCAGACGACGACGCTCGTACACTGCGAGCCAATAGCAGCCGCGAGAGGCCCATGGCGAAGGTCAGCGGAGAACCAGCAGTCTAGGTCGAGCGAGCACATGAACCCTAGTGCGACATCTTTGGAGGTGCTCTTAAAGGGGCCGCGCGCCCCGCGTCCGGCCAGCCCGCCGAGGTGGCGCCCCCCAGCGACTCGGCGGGAGCTGGGCGGTGCGGGAGGATTCGCTTTATTTTGTGCAATTCCGAGGTTTCCGCGGGGGCAGCCCCGCCAGCCTTTGTCTTGGCAAACCCAGCTGCAGCATCGCGCCCCTTCTGAATCCCGCTACTGCCCTCCCGGGCCGCAACCTTCCCCCGCCCGCCGCCTTGGTACGGTCCCTTGCCTCCCCTCCGTATTGGTACGGCTCACCCCAGCCGCTTTGCAATGCCACCCCCCCGAGCCCCCGCTTTGGTACAGCCCGACCTCCCCGAACCCCTCCGCCTTGGTACGTCCCGGCCGCCGGCGGGAGCAGAGGCCCAGCCCCGCGCGGGGGGGGGGCGTGGCAGCGGCGCGTGGCGCTCTGTCTCCCGTCAGGCGCGGCGGCCCGGCAGCATGGCGGTGAGTGCGGGCGGGGACGGGCCCTGCTCTGGGCCTGCGGTTCCCGGCATGGCCGGCGGGGCCCCGCTCCGGGGCTGCGGCTCCTGGCGCGGCTGGTGCGGGGTGTCCGCGGCTGCTCCGCGCGGGGCCGGTGGGGGCCGGACCTGGGGCCGCCCCTCCTGAATCTCTCTCGGCGCCAGCGTGGCTCTGCGGGGTGTGAAACCGCAGGAGAGCGGTCCCGGGGGCGGGCTCTCCCGCGGCGGGGCCGTCTCCTGAGGTGTCCCGGCTGGCGGGGCGCTTGCGCTGTCTCTGCGGGGCGCAGGCGGCTGGTAAAGCTTGGGGAGCCGAAGGGCTCTGTGCCTCCTCCCGCGGTGTCTGGGGGGGGGATCGCCGGTACAGGGTAGAGCCGCGCCAAGGGGGGTGATTCGGGAGCATAGAAGGGTCAGAGACTTAATTAAACTTTTTGGCGTGAGTTAAAACCTTTTATCAAGTTGTCATAGTACTTCGCTTTTCTTTCAAAGAAACACAGTTGTGTCTGTTCATACGAGTAAAGGCAGGGGCAGATTCTGCCCCATTATCTCAGTAGCGCCTTCATCCTGGGGAAACACCCAAACCCTCCCACTTGGCGTGTGCCCGGCTGTAGGGCTGCGGGATCCCTACTGCCTGTGTCGGTTAACACTTCCCGTATCTTGTACGATGAAAGAATAAGGAATATTTTAACACTGGATTTTAAAATAATTGAAAATACTTTACCTTAAGAACTCTCTTTCTAAACTACAGTTACAGGAGATTTGTGTGCCAGACTCTTCACCTGGCATAGCAACTGCTGTTCCCACTTGTTATTTATAGCAAGACAAACATTACCTGGAACTTATGAAGAGTCTGGAAGAAAAGCAGAATTCCATGGGGGTTTTATGATTTGTAGCCCTTCCTATCTCCGCAGTTCAGACACCTTTGAGTTTATTAGTTATTGGTAAGCTGATCAGCTAGTTGGGCATTGTGTGTTCTGTTGACTACTGTAGGGTCCTTTGCCTTGGAACAGGGTCATTAACCCTTCCCTCACAGACTTTTGGGCTGGTTTCAGAAGGCTTTACGGATTTACATGCCCTGGTCATTGATCACATCAGTGCTGCTCTGTGCTGAGACTGTGCTGCAGGGTTATGGAGTCCAGAGAAACGCTTGCCAGTACTGATGGGCTCTGGAATATGTTGCAGTTCTGCATTAGTGAACCTGTTCAGTCAGACTTTTCTTCCTCTTGTTGTTTAACAGGAACGTAAAGGGACAGCGAAGGTTGATTTCCTGAAGAAAATTGAAAAGGAGATCCAGCAAAAGTGGGATGATGAGCGAGTCTTTGAGATTAATGCTTCGGACAGGCAGAACCAAAAGAGGTAGCACTGCATTTTTTTTGTTTGTTTGTTTTTATCTTGAGCAGTGGTAGCATCTGAAAGGAAAACCCAAAGCATGTAGTATGGTGCAGAGATGGAGGAAGTGTCCTATAGCTCTGGGAATTATCCTCATTGCTCTGAGGGGGACAGGAAGCAGCATTAGGACTTGTCACCCTTGGGCAGGTGTTATATCTATTTCAAAGCTTCTCTGGGATGTCAGCCCTATTGCACTTTTAAAAAATATGTGAGACCTGTTGGTGTGTCAGGTCTCTAAAACCAGAGACTCACGTTACTGGCAAGGAAAATAGTATTTGAATGTCACTGTGGGCTGATAATAGCTGAGCATGTCAGTTTATTGTTTCACTTGTGCATTTTTTGGTGGTCGTTTTAAAAGCTAATGACATCTCTTAATTCTTTGAATTTTTTCTCAGCAAGGGAAAGTACTTTGTTACCTTTCCTTATCCTTACATGAATGGCCGCCTTCACCTGGGACACATCTTTTCTTTGTCTAAATGTGAGGTAAAATTTTTCCTTTGCTAATACCTTTAAATACTGCTCTAGAACAAGTGCTATTTTGTAGTTAAATGTTGAGATAGCAGAATGCTTGGTTAATTACTTTATAGAGTCAATAATGACTTAATTTGGACTTTCCTTTTTTTCCTCATTTATTCAGTGGACATATTGCTGGTTGAAGAGAAAAGGCACTGATTGCTTTTTTTAATTCTAGTAGCTTCACGTTAAAGAGGGGATTGCACTTGTTTTTAGGGAAGGGTGCCAAGTTAGCCTTATGCCATTCTCGCTTTATCTGTTGCTTTTTTCCACTTCCTCTAGTTCGCCATTGGGTACCAGAGGCTAAAGGGGAAGAGCTGCTTGTTTCCGTTTGGCCTGCACTGCACGGGGATGCCCATAAAGGTGAGAGCCTTTACGTTGCTCGGGGCTCTCCCCAACACTTCTTATACTTCAGACTATTTAGGGCAATGCTTACTCTCCATCCGTAGCATGATGTTAATTTAATAAAAAATTCATCAAGAGAGTGTGATTTGGAAGTGGAATTTAAAGTAAAGATGTGTTGGACTTGCACTGTCTAGAAAACACAATGCTTTGCAGTTAAGGTTAGCTATTGCATTGTTTCATTTACCAGAAAGTCCTCCCTGTAAAGCTCTCCCTGCCCTGGCAGGTGTTCTTGAAAGGGCAGATCTCCTAGAAGTTAATGGACTGTCCAGGAAAAGAGTAAAGCTTGGTAGTGGTATGCAAACTGTTATCAGGAGAAAGCACTCCTTGGCTATAATTGAAGCAGTTGCCACAGAAAAGTGCTGATCAACTACCACTAACTCTATTTAGGCTTGTGCGGATAAGCTGAAAAGAGAGATGGAGTTATATGGCTGCCCACCTGAATTTCCTGATGAGGAGGAAGAAGAGGAAGAAAATTCTGCTAAAAAAGAAGGAGAAGTTATCATCAAAGACAAAGCGAAAGGCAAAAAGGTAAACTTTGAACAGACTTTCTGGATTGGTAGCTGTGCTCTCAAAGCTTCAAAGTACATGGTAGGGCTTTTCCTCCGTCACACTCCTCAGAGAAACCATTGGTGGGAAATAGCCCTGCTTTCTCAGCGGCAGGGGATATGTGTGTGCCTGCTATTTCAATTATTTTCTTGGCAATCGGTACCTAGCCTATTCTGTTTGGACAGTTTTAGTACAATCATCCAAACTATTTTGGCTTATTAGGTATTTAAATGAGATTTATGATATTGGGGAGTGTCACAAAGCCAGGAAAAGAATCAAGTCTAGGAGAAACGTAGAGATGTCCTTAGGTGTATTGTTGGTGTGTGCTAAAGAGATTGTCTCAGCATTGGATTTGGGATTCTCTGCTCCACGCCAGCAGCAGCCGTGAGCTCTCCTGCTCCTGCAGCTGGTAAGGTGCTGTTGGGCAGAGACACAAGATGCCTGAAGGGCAATACCTGGAAGAAGTGATATGGGCAGAGTAACAGCAGAAAAGGTTTCTGATACAAGGATGTAGTGCAGGGTAGCTCCACCTTTACATGGTAAAAGAACATTTGTGTGAACTTGTGTGTCTGGAAATGGGAAACATAACTTGAATAGGGAGAAACATGCTGGAGTGTATAAAGCTGTTGTGAATATGAGCACGTCACCGCTCCTGATCTCACCTGTCCTTGCAGAGTAAGGCTGCTGCCAAGGCTGGCTCCTCCAAGTACCAGTGGGGAATCATGAAGTCCTTGGGGCTGTCCGATGCAGAGGTGGAGAGCTTTTCTGAAGCGGAGCACTGGCTGGATTATTTCCCTCCCCTTGCTGTCCAGGACCTGAAGAGCATGGGGCTGAAGGTAACGGGGGAGAGCTGGAAATGAGTTCTGGGAGAGCCATGCTTGTGTTGTCATTGTGTTTGTGAATGTGCTGCTGCTGCTCCTCGGAGAAGATTTTCTGTGTAATACCAGCATTATTCTAGAAATGTGTCTGGTATTTTTGGAATTATTCGTTTAACCTTTTAACAGCCTTGGGTGATAATTAAGTGCTTTCTTGCTTATACCCTGTGCAATGATCACAGCTGGAAACAAGAAATGCATAAAGGAATTCAAACTTTTCCTTCTTATTTCCACATTAGACAGCTGTTCTGTAATCAGTATTGACAGTAGTTGTAGGAAAAGCAATGATACTAAATAAAGATACTTGTCCTGCTGACAACAGATTTTTAAAGATAGAGACAGGTAGAGATGATGAGACGAGGTAGTGCTGAAATGCAGCTGGAGCAAAGGTTAAAACTACCGCAAAATCTCTGCAATTCTCAGCAGACAGGGCCTTGAGTCTTTGGCATCTCAGCTCTGAAAGATCACGCACACACAGAGAGCGCTGTGTTTAAGCATCACCCTTTGTGTGATAGGTACTTGTGCGATATTTTTTGAGAGAAACTTCTTTTTAAAGTGATAGTTTTGATGTTGTGAAGCTCCTTGAGTTTCTTTATTGTGCTTACTTACCGGAGACTCATGCGTTTCCAGGTGGATTGGAGGCGTTCTTTCATTACCACAGATGTTAATCCTTATTATGACTCCTTTGTGCGATGGCAATTTCTTACATTAAAGGAAAGAAATAAGATAAAGTTTGGGAAACGGTAAGTCTGCTGCTGAGCTCCAAGTTTATTGTTTTACCCAAACCGGAACCCGATGACGTGTCTCTAGAAAGTGCTTCTAACTCACATTAAACTGAAATCCTCTCATTTCAAATACTCTGCTAGTGCAGTGAATGAAGTGGTGTATTTGTTGTGCTAGCAAAGTGGGGGGGATTGTGTTCCTGTTTCAGGCTTTCCATGGATACCAACTCCAAGCAGGACAGGGCCAGCACTGAAAGTTCTTTCAAACCCTGAATGTTAACACTGGTAGAAACAGATTGATACAAAATTGAAAATACCATTAAGAGGTCCCTTTTTCTCTTTTCCTACACATTATTTTATTTGCTTCTAATTGAAAATATACCTTTTCTAGATACACAATTTATTCTCCAAAAGATGGACAGCCTTGCATGGATCATGACAGGCAAACAGGAGAGGTAATATTTTTAATTGATATTTTTATTATTGCTTATGATCTTAAAAACTGAATGTGAAACAATTTGTATCTTGGAGGAAAATGGATTTTGTACGTAGAGAGTGGTGGGTTCTCAGTTCTCGGTACATGGGAAAACGGAACGAACTCCTCTGTTGAGAATATTTGCCTTCAACTAGGGATAGTATTTTCCATGGTAGCTGTTTCCTGTGATTATTTGGCAGTTTGTGCCAGCAGCATCACTACATCATACCATTCTCTGTCTGTTGAAACACAGCAAATGAGCAGTTATTAATTTAGGTGTTGCTGAGATGAGTATGTTTTGGGATGTAGGAATAAAGTGTGACCTCTCTCTCCAGTCTGTGTTTCAGTGAACAGCCATTTGGGTCAGTGCAAGTAGGAGTTACTTGGAAGAACTCATCAGTACCTTAAATAGCATTTAGGACAGAATAGGGCTTATTTTCTTTACTGCTTGAGCCAGTGCATGTATTGATGGCTGCGTTATGTGAATTGTAGGGTGTTGGGCCTCAAGAATATACGCTGATAAAAATGAAGGTGTTAGATCCTTATCCCGCAAAGTTAAGGTAGGTCTTGAATATGTAATGGCAAATGGGTTCTGTCTTGTGTCTACTAAATTAGACAGTCTGTTTTGCCTGCTGCGGAATGTATTTTCACCCTGTTATTTCTGTCACTTCAAGGACTTGGTCTGTGTTTTGGGCTGCTGTATTCACTAGTCTGTGTGAAACTCAAAGGAAAGAAAATGAACAACCCACCAAGAACTTAAAAACCCACTTCCATCGCTTAGGAAATGTTACTGAAAAGTTTATACTAGCTTAAAAGCATGTTTTATATTGCTCTGAATGTATTTGTTTTGGTGACTTGTAAAATACTTTTTCCCCCCAGTGGCCTAAGAGGGAAAAATATCTTCTTGGTGGCTGCCACACTGAGACCAGAGACCATGTTTGGACAGACCAACTGCTGGGTGCGCCCGGACATGAAGTACATCGGCTTTGAGACAGTCAATGGGGATATATTTATCTGTACCCAGAGAGCTGCCAGGAACATGTCCTACCAGGGCTTTACCAAAGATAACGGAGTGGTGCCTGTGGTCAAGGAGCTGATGGGAGAAGTAAGCATCGTGCCGCTTCCTGGGCAGGCTGGTCTGTGCCTGTGGAGCTTGTGCTTACAAAGGCGACGGGAGAATTCCACTTACTAAGAAAATGCAGGAACTATTACAAAAACTGTGGAGTGTTTAGAGACAAAAAAGCAAGCAGAAGACAGCTTTATTGGTAGCCAAGCTCCAGCTACTGCTGGGAGATGAACCTGCTGCACTTACCTATGGCAAATGCGTCACCAGGGCCCCAGCCTTGCATGGTGAAGGAGTGGTTCTCAGTCTGTCTGTGTGCGGGGAAGGGTGGTGACTCCTGTGTGAGGAATGGGAAGGGACAGGAAAACATAATAGCTGGACAGGGTTGTGTGGAAAAGGCTTTTTGTTGATGCTGGAATTTCCAGTACATGACTGTGAATGAAGCCTTTATAGCTTAGTTGTGGAATATCAGTGGTTTTACTATTTGCTATCCTTAACTTCTGCACTTTAAGTGACTACAGTTAGTGGCATTTGTTTGTCCTCAAAGTACCTTCATGCTGTTCACAACACTGGATCTCTCTTTGCTAAAACTTACCATCCTTCTTGATCCTGCTTAGAAGGATGAAGTAGAAAATAGAGCTTTTGTTTCTTTGTTAGTAGACATGGTGTGAATTCAAGCAAATGAGAAGGTAGAAGGCAATGTGAATTGTCAGTGCACAAATGCTCTTGACAATGTGCTGCTTCTGCCTTGTTTAATCCAGCTTTTGACATTGGATTCCTAATTCATTCCTGTCTTGATGCTGATGTGCTTCAGAGAGTTGGAGGCAAACTGTTCCCTGCTTATTGTCTTTGTCCAACTCTACACTTCAGTAGTTGTACTTTCTCTGAATTACTTCGTCTATATTACCTGGTACTTGAGTTTTCTACCAGTAAATAGGCCATACACTGTCTCAAATGGTACACACATGTTTTTTCCTCCTCTAACTATAGCTATATTTTTTCTTTTAATGTATTGTTTGTAATATGTAAGGAGTGGCAGCCCGTTTGAAGAGTATCAGCCAGGAGAGCTAATCAGCTAGGCTGAAAAAGTGTGATTTATTGTAATGGTATTCCTTTGTCCTGCCCAGGAGATTCTCGGCGCTGCGCTTGCGGCACCTCTCACTGCCTACAAGGTTATTTACGCTCTTCCCATGCTGACCATCAAGGAAGACAAAGGTAACCCTGCAGCAGCCTCTTGCCCAGGCCTGTCTGACGGGCACCGTGCGTTCTGTACACGCTGACTAACCTTTTCATCTGCTGTATCTCTCTCTCTGTCAAGGAACCGGAGTGGTAACAAGTGTTCCCTCTGATTCTCCAGATGACATTGCAGCCCTGAGAGATTTGAAAAAAAAGCAGGTGAGTCTGTTTCCATTCCATTCCTTCTGTTTCCATTTCCTTTCCATAGTGTGGAGGGTCAAAAGTGGATATCCAGTGGGTAGAATGAAACCCTGTTTAACTGGAGTTTTGCTGTCTTTGCCTTCAGATCATACTAGTTAAAAATAAGTGAAGCTGAAACCAGCTGGGCTGTGACAGGTTTTTTTAATGCTCAAACCTCAAGAAGTGTTTAGCACAAGAATTGTGTAACTTCAGCAGAACTCCTATATCTTTACATGCAGCAGAAATGGAAATAAATTCCTGTTGTGGAAATGACTTCCAGAGATGAGACTGACCTCTCTATGAATTCCAAATGAGACTTAAAGTACCTGTTGCTGTTACAGCTTCAGGAGAACATCAGTGTCTAAACAGCTGGCCCAGGCCATTGAGTTTTTGTCCTGCTCATTTTCAGGGTAGAGCAATAGTGCATTTTTTCCCCCTCTTAAAAACGTGGACAGTTATCACAAAGACTCACCTGGAAATGGGATGGGGATTAAACTCTGGTGAGAGAACTGGTGAGAAGGCAGGGAAGTGGCTTTGTCTGCTTTATAACTAAATGCTACGTACAAGAAAGACCCTATGAATAGATAAAAAGCTTTAAATCTTGAAGATTTTTCTTCTAACCATGTTCTGCTGGTTTTCTTTTAACTTCCAAAGGCTCTGAGGGTGAAGTATGGCATCAAAGATGAAATGGTGCTGCCGTTTGAACCGGTGAGTACATCCAGACGTGTCCCTCTGCACACACCTCACTTTGTATTCACTGATGAGAAACGTGCCAAGAGCTGGGCCTGCCTTTTCCAGAACTTATACTTAAAGTTGTCCTCAGCTGAAAGAGCTGCAGAATTTAGAGAAGTTTTCATGTTTTGATAGAGTTGTGCTATTTGGTCTGTTAAGGGTGGCAATCAGGATTAGTGATTTGATGCTATACTTCAGAGATAAAGGAATGCAGTGATTTTTATGGGAGCTACTATTTTGGCGAATGCATTGCATCATTATGCTGATAACCTGGGTTTTGGTTCAAATGTACAGCCTTAATGGCCTGATGATTGTTCTATGCAGAGGGCTAAAGCCCCTTACTAGTAACGCAGACTCATGAATCCATTTTCATGAGAAAACACAGGTTACAGGTACAGCCATCCCAAGGCTCTGTATTCCCTGGGCTTCCTCTTGCTTGCCTCAGCACTGGTGCAGCTGGGACGCACTGGCGTTACTGCTTGGGGGAGGGAGGGCGGGTCTGGGGTCTGCTGAGAATTGTGGCTTTGGTGGCTGGAACTGCACTAGCACTTTGTGCAAACGTGCACACTGGTTTGAGATTACCCCTAGCACCTGCTTCTGCTGCCGTGAGGGTTCTTTGGTGAATATTGCTTTTGGCCATGGTACTGTGCAGCGCAGACACTCTCAGGTAACAATAACTGCCTTTTTTCCCCTCTGTAATCTCTGGCTCAGACTCCCATGTCGGCCCCAGGACTGCAAACCGAGCAGAATGCACTTGTCTCCTTCAGTGCCTTGCCTCTAGTGAAGTGTGTGAAATCCGGGGAACGAATCCTTGTGTAGACGTTCCTACATTGAGCTAATTTGAACTGCATATCTGAGACTGGTTTGTGACTTGCCAGGTGCCCATCATTGAAATCCCAGGCTATGGCAACCTTTGTGCTCCAGCGGTCTGTGATGAGCTCAAAATCCAGAGCCAGAACGACAGAGAGAAACTTGCTGAGGCCAAGGAGAGAGTGTACCTGAAAGGATTTTATGAGGGAGTAAGTAAGAAAAAATTTTGATAAGTGTTTTCTTGCTGAGTTTGATTAGGAGAAAAACAGTGTGTTAAGATCAAAAGTTTTTAAAAAAGATGGTGAGAAAGAAGGAGATTTTTTTAAAAATTTTTTTTCCTTAGACCACTTCTTCTCACACAGCTTCTCTGCTGTGCCTGTTGGTGTGTATCCAAATGCATTTTGGGTGAAGATGACCATCTGTTCAGTGAAAAAAACAAACCAACCACCCAATACCTGTATTCCTTCTTTTTGCACATTAAAGACTGCAGTAACTACTACGTCTTTGTGTTGATCTAAAGAGCTATTGCTCCTATTTCTTGTCAATTAAAAAGCAATCAACTCTGTGACTCGTCTTTTACAGATAATGTTGGTGGATGGATTCAAAGGACAAAAGGTTCAAGATGTCAAGAAAGTTATTCAGAAGATGATGGTGGATAATGTACGTGGCAGTCTGCACACAGCTTCTTCTAAATTATCCATTTTGCCTTTTTCCCAGCAGCTCAGCTGCAGGGAAAGAAAGCTCTGGGTGGTTCTGTGGTCCTTGTCGTGGTGCTTTGGAGAGCTACAGCATGCCCAGTGCCAATCGAAGAAGGACCTCATGTTCATGGACTAAGGGGAGTGAACAGCTTAATTGGAGACCTCTTATTCCCTGCGTCATCCCATCACCTTGTCTAGGAAGTATTTTAGTGGCTCAGTTTAATCTTTGATGCAGTTGGGGAGATACTGGAAATGTGAGATGTCAATTGTCAGTCTCGCCCAGACCCGGCCGAAAGAGGCTGTTGGACACGGACACCCCACTGCTGGGGCTCCTCCTGCAGAGAGGGAAGGGTAGTTCGTGGACAATGGTCACAGCTTCTCTCTAATTAGATTTTCCTGACTGAAAGTGAGAGAGGCTTCAATTACTTAGTCGATATTCCCCTGTGGTTGCAGCATTACGTTCAGATTATGATATAACACTTCCTCCTGTTCCATCCTGTGTCAGGATGTGAAGGTTTGTGAAGGTAGAAGCAAAGTTCACTCTTGCATTCTTCTTTACCCCACCCTGGTGTTTTAGTAGCTGATTTAATCAGTAGGGAGGTAGTCAATGTGTGCTATTTTGTGCTTCTGTCCTCCCCTTTGTCACACATGGAGACAATTTGTTACCGAATTACATGACCTGAGAGCTCTGAGATGTACCTAGTCAAGTATTGCCCTTGTTCTACTGAAGTGAGTACTGAGGCAGCGAGCTGTGCAGTGGTGAAAGCCACGCAATAAATGCTATCAAACAGGTTAGGATGGGCAGGATGCATTTTAGTAAGATGTAAGGATTTTCAAGACTTTGCCAAGTAAATAAATCTTAGCTTTTGTTGCCCTTTCAACTCAGGATGAAGCCATGATTTATATGGAACCCGAGAAACAAGTCATGTCGAGGTCTGCTGATGAATGTGTCGTGGCCCTTTGTGACCAGTGGTAAGTGAAGTAAGGTCATGGTTATAGAGTTACTGCCAAATTCTGTCCTCTTTGTGGATTGCTTTGTTACAATAAACTTTTCCTGACTGTAGGTATTTAGACTATGGTGAAGTGACCTGGAAGAAACAGGCATCGGAGTGCTTGAAACACCTGGAGACGTAAGTTACAAACATGGGCATACAGGGGTAGAGGTGCTCTAGGAGGGCTGAGAGGAGTCATTACTAATAGCTTATTTCTTACAGGTTTTGTGAAGAGACCAGGAGAAATTTTGAAGCTACTTTAGATTGGCTACAAGAGCATGCGTGCTCCAGGACGTATGGGTTAGGTAGGCAAAACAGTGCTTTAAGAAAATGGTGCTCAGTGGGAAGGCAGAAGTGCTATCTAGAATCCAAAATATATTTATTAATTTAAGTATAGAATGGGTTTGTGCAACACTACATCTTGATCCAGCACCCTGCAGAAGCATGCTTTCTAGAGAACACATGGCCAGGGGCAATTTTATGTTTGCATTACTGTGGTGATCCTGTGAGCATCTCTGTTGGTAGCTTTTTGCCTGGGCCAAAGGGGACCTCAGAAGAGGGAACTAAAACCCTTTCCTGGGTGTTCTCCTTACACTCTGACTGGTCTTCAGTGTGTGTAGCCTGTGACATGGCACAGCTGTGATAACTGCACTGTAATACACGGCAAACCATCAGGAGCTGAAGAGTGTTTGACAGTTGTGTTAAGAACCTGGCTGCAAAAATAGCAAGTCCTTTCTCTAATAAAATCCTAAATTGCGTAAGTTGAGTTTTTGAAAAAGAATTTTTAAAAGCACGAGTACTTGCACACACGTGTGTGTGTGTGTGTGTGTGTCTGTGTGTCTGTGGGTGTTCCACGGGAAGCCCTAAGCTGCCTCTGTACACGTGGTGCTGGCACACAGGGACACTGTGCCTGAGCCTGGCTCCCGTCTCCCCAGGTACCCGCCTGCCCTGGGATGAGCAGTGGCTGATCGAGTCTCTCTCTGACTCCACCATCTACATGGCCTACTACACTGTGGCCCATCTCCTCCAGGGGGGGGACCTGCGGGGCCAAGGGGAGTCTCCTCTGGGCATCAGGTGAGCGGAGCGAATCGGTACCTTTTCTTGTGTAGTTCCCTGTGCTCAGCTGGGTTTGTTCTTGCCAAAGGCTTGCCAGGCAGGCTGGTTCTGTGCTCTTGTGTTTAAAAAGCATCGCTGTTAAAATCACACCTGCTGTTAGCAAAGTTAGAGCACATGTGCAGGAGGGAAATAAGGAAAGAGAAAGCAATGTGGTGGCCAGAGAGGAGGAATGTCCCTGAAAGCAGAACTGTGTAAATCACCTTTTCTAATAATTTTTTGCCTTGCCTTGAGGTGGTCCTTGCCAGGCATGTTGGAGTGTGTGGTTTCAGTGGCTGCTGAGGTGTCTCTGCTTATTGGGAGTGCTTTCTGTCTGTCAAAGTACTGTGTGCTTCAGTGTACAAAGCACTTAGTTTTGGTCACTGTATTCAAAGTTGGTAACTCTCTTAGATGCTTGGAACCAACCATTATCCACAACTTGTATGTGGAAACCTTCAAAGTAAGAGGGAGAAGGCATTTGCACCCAAATATCTTCTGGTGAGCTTCTTGTGATGGAGATCAGAGAGGTGAGACAGTACAATCCACCAGGAACTGAAAAACCCCAGTGGAATTCCTGCCTGGAATCTTACGCTCTCATTCTGCAAGTTTGAGGAACTATTTTCCAGAGTAGTTTCCACACTGGACCTGGAACTTACCTTGTTCAATGCTGTAACTAATCTGAAAACCATTTCCAAAGTGAAGATTCTTAAAAACAGAACTAGTTCTGGAGGTCTTGGCAAGGTTTCAGTGTTGGCTCAAACCTAATTACAGAGAGGCTCCCTACATACCAGTCATGTCTGGAAACCAACTTTGAAGTGAGCATCCTGAGAACTGGATTATAGATTTGATGTAATGAAGTATCTAGAATCAAAGTGTGCTCTTAAGCGAGTAGATACCATCTGTCTTACAGTGTTAGCAAATGCTTATTACTAAGTCTTGCTCTGTGGGGTAAAGGGAGAGGGGCTCTTGTTTCTGGAGTTGGGCTCACTCTCCTGACCTCAGACAGTGCCTGAGCACTCTGTCCATGCTGGCTCTGCTTATCGAGTGTTGTGAGAACAAATCAAGGGCTTTAAGCTGTGGGCTGTAAGAGGAACTTTTCCTGCCATCTCAACATGGGACTAATTCTGTGCAGGGCACATCAAATGAGCAAAGAAGTTTGGGATTACATCTTCTTCAAGGCAGCGCCATTTCCTAAAACTGAGATCCCAAAAGAGAAGCTGGACAAGCTAAAGGAGGAGTTTGAATTTTGGTACCCGGTGGATCTCAGAGTTTCTGGCAAAGATCTCGTTCCAAACCATCTCTCGTACTACCTCTACAACCACGTGGCCATGTGGGCAGAGCAAAGGTAAGGCTGGAGATAATGCAGAGGAGATGAAGCTGGAGAGCCTGTTGTTCTGGTAGATTTGCTAATGGCTGTTTTTGCACTGTACAACATTGAGAATTCAGTTGAAAACGTATCATTTCATATTGCAGCTTTGTTACAGTTGTTTGTGGTGGAGTTGGTTGAAATTGAGGGCTTTTTACTTTGTTTCTAGAATCCTTTAAAGATTTTAAGATGCAAGGCTCCTAACATAACAAATTCTAAAATGTGGAAAGCTGGAATCTAACTGCATGTTATGACTTCAGATGACTTGCTGAAATCCTGTCTGTTCTCAAGACAGTAATTCCAGCATGTAGCATAGCTGACAGGGCAGTTTCCATTGGCTCCAGGGCACAGCTGAGGGTTTGCATGGCCTTGGCCTGGTGCTTCTTTAGAGGGTACATGTAAAAATGTATTGAGACCACAGTGGTGCATCTTTAGTGTTTTCTCCTCCTCTGAGAGCAGAGAGAATACCGAGCAGTAGCCTCCAGAGCTAAATCCAAAGGCAGCAGATGTTGGAATCGTGGCGGTTGATGCTATTTTTCCTTTCTTTTAGCTGTCTGGAGGCAGGAAATGCTCAGGTAGCCACATGGAAAAGCAAACATCTAAAACCAGAGAACAAATTTTAATTTTAGCTTTCATTGGCCTGTTTTATAAAAGTGAAATGTCGTTGGTAAATATCTCCTCCTGTGTTTTTTTCCAGTATTGAATCATATTCCTGCACTGGGATTTTACGTAACTTCTATTATGAAGTTTTGGTAATTCTCAGTGTGTGCATATTCCCCTGGACTGGGCAGTACAGGCTGAGAGTCTTTGCTGATCACATGGTGCTTTTAGGCAGGTGTAGTTCTGTGCGTTAAGGGACTGTGCATTCCCTTCAACCTCTACAACAGCTTTTCCTCTGCACAGATGTACAAATGTAGAGTCAAGGTGCTGGTGGGGAATGTGGTCTTTGGTTCCCCCATTGGCAGAGGGAAGTGGGACTCGGTTCTGTGGAGTGCAGTTGGGCAGTGCCAGGCGCTGGGCTCTACGTGAATGTGGCTGAATAGCAGTTGGTGGGGTAAGCGAAGTGTAACTGTAGGTGCAGTGCTCCCTGCTTTGCATTTCAGCAGTAATAGTTCCTAACCCTTATATTCTAGTTCTTTCCATCCTCCGACACTCCTTGATTATCTTTTTTTTAAGATGCTCCCTGGGTATTTTTTTGAAGGTTCCATTTAAGGTGTTTGTCTCAAACCGGAACATAAAATGTTTGCTCTTTCTTGTAGAAGAGAAAATGAACTACTTTACCCAATACTTTGTGTCTTGTCTCCAAACAGAGAAAAATGGCCAGTGGCTGTGAGAGCAAATGGACACCTCCTGCTCAATTCGGAAAAGGTACAGCAAGGTTTGATGTGTGAGGTGCTTTTGTGGTTCTCAAAGTAGGCACTTGCCAGCCGGGCTGGAAAAATGCTTCTTGGAATTTGAGAGGAGGAAATAGCGAAAACTCTAGTTTCATCATTGGTACCCTCCAGATTTTCAGTCATCCGAGTAAAGACCTGCCTTTCCTCCAGTTCTATCCAACGCTTTTGTTAAGTTTGCTCTTGTATCACTTCACTGCTCTAGTAAGGATTTCAGTACATTTCTGTTAAGTTTTAGGGTCGTGTAGGTCTAGGACGATATTTTCTTTTGACTGAATTTTGGCTGTGTTGAGCATTGGAGGTAGGGGCAGTGAGGGGGGACAGTTAGTGCCTATAACTTGCTAATGTATGCAAGTTCTGAAATGGAGTGAGATTGAATTTAAAAGTGCCTGAGCCTGATAATTAGGCCTTGNTTTCTGGAGTTAAATTTTGGTACCAGTTATCCCATTTTTCAAAGCCTGACAAAGTCAGGGGCAAAACCCACAGGATACAGGCGGCAGCGACTGTTTCCCTGCAGCCATGGGGCGTGTGGACCTTAATCTGAACAGCTCACAGAAGTCTCAAGACAAGCTCAGTGTTGAGAAGTTGGAGGTGTGCTTGCAGAGCTTAGTCTGCTTTTGCTGTGATTCAGCTCAGATTTACCAAACGGCTTTTGCTACAATTTATGAGCAAATGGTTTCTCAGCGGCTTACCCAAACCCTTGTTGCATTGTTCTTGCTTATCCAACAACAACGTGGATGTGGGAGAAAACAAGGGCTCTTCTGTTTCTTTCAGATGTCTAAATCCACAGGCAACTTCCTTACCCTAACCCAAGCTGTTGACAAGTTTTCTGCAGACGGTAAGTGTGTTCTCACCTGCATCTGGTTTTCAGTTATGCCAAAATGACTGAAATGAGTGTTTTTCTCTCAGAGGAGCAGTGGGTTTATTGGAGTAATGAATTGCAATAAATCTCGTGTTCAGCACCTGTCCTTGTTTGAAAAGCTGAGCTCTGTTCAGGGAGCTGGGATGCGAGTTGGCACAGCATCTGTGTCACCCGGCAACTGCACCTGGTGGTGAGAGCCCCTGGAGGGACCCTGAAGAGAACAGAACACGTGTGTGTGTACGTGCACACCCTGCTCCCTTCTTGCACGCTCTTGTGCTTTGGACAGTGGTTGTACATCTCCTGGTTCAGGGTGTGTGTCTGCTTTCCTGCTCCAGGAGGGCAGTGGAGCTCTCCTGGGTGAAGGGCACCCTTGGAGACATCTCTCTCCAGTTGGCCAGGCAGTGTGTAAATGCACTTTGCGTGTTATTAACTCCTAGTGAGAAGTTAGTTGTAATTCACCCTGAGTCCCACGGCTCCTGCGTCTCTACCCACCAGTTCCTTGGGTCCTGGCCACACGAGCTCTCTGGTTTCTTCCAGGCATGCGTTTAGCCTTGGCTGACGCTGGGGACACTGTTGAAGATGCCAACTTTGTGGAAGCCATGGCAGATGCTGGTATTCTGCGCCTGTACACCTGGGTGGAGTGGGTAAAGGAGATGATTGCCAACAGAGACAGTCTGAGAAGTGGCCCTGCCAACACCTTCAACGACAGAGTCTTTGCCAGGTACCCTACAGAGGCTGATAATACAGTTTTGGTCCATTTTCTTCTTGCAAGGAACATCTGATCTCTGTGGTTATTTTTCCTTCCTGCAAATTAATGAATTCCATAAACCCACCCACGTGACAGAGCGGGTTATGGGATTGTGCTGTGCTGGTGACGGTGATGTTTTACCCAGCACTGTCATGGCATGGGGCAGACTGTGCAATGTTGATGTTTCCTCTTCCTCTCCAGTGAGATGAACGCAGGCATAGTAAAAACAGACCAAAATTATGAGAAGATGATGTTTAAGGAAGCTCTGAAAACTGGCTTCTTTGAATTTCAGGTAAGAGGTGTCGTTTTAGCTATTTGTTACTTTGTGGGTTTCTTTTGATCCTGCTGTCTCTGATCCCTAATTACACAGCTGAATTGGATTCAGAGTTGTGCCAAGAAACAAGAGTACTTTAGTAGAATAAATCTGAAATAATGAAGGTCTGCTTGGGTTATTTTTACAAAGGTCTGGAGGAATACAACTATGATGCTGCAAATAGGCCTGATATCTAATAGGAGCAAAAAGCTTATAAAAAGACTCTTATTAAAAAGAGTGGTTCCTGTCTTTATCCCCTTTGTAATAAGGAACTCTTCAAAAGAAATGGAGGCAATGCATCAATAAAACTGTTTAGAAGCAGAGTGCTTTTTGATATATTCCATAAACCACGTCTCTGGAGTGTCTGCTGAACCACGCACTGCACTTAATAAATTACAGAGACTCCTTCATGTGGCTCCTTTGTGACGTTCAGGAGTATGCTGAAGTAGGCTGAATTGTATGTCTAATGATAGATCCTATTCATTGCCTTTTTCGTGGTACTTACCAGTGTCTTTATGTGAGCTATTTGGGTTGATAGTGCCCGATACACAGCTGTGGATATTTGTGTCTGTGCCAATAAACACTTTTTTTGAAGTACTGTATTAAGGCAGAAATCAAGTGGCCAACAGCCAGATTCACACTGGGGTGCTTCAGGAACATACAGTTCCTGTGGGAATCCATCACTGACCTCTAGGCTGCTTACCTTCTACAGGCAATGAGAGCCAAGAACTGTGTCTGCTTTCTTCTGGGTGTTTCTGCTGGCAGCTGGAGCGTGCTAACAGTGGGTGTGTTGGCTGTTTCAGGCAGCGAAGGACAAGTACCGTGAGCTGGCGATCGAGGGCGTGCACAGGGAGCTGGTGTTTCAGTTTATCGAGGTGCAGACCCTGCTGCTGGCTCCCATCTGCCCCCACTTGTGTGAGCACGTCTGGTCTCTGCTGGGAAAGGTACTCTTGCTGTTTGGTTTGGATCTAAGCTTTTACTGGTTGTTAGTAAGGCTCCCACCAGGCTCATGGGTGTCTTTTGTGTGCAAGTGGAAGAAACATACGTCTTGTAGTAGGAAGAACCACAATAGCTGTTTTGTCCATGGGCTGGTGACCACAGAGAGCGAGCCTGTTCCTGGGGTGACATCTGAAACTTTAATACAAGTCGCTTTGGTTGTGGACTCACAAAGAGGTGATCTAAAATTAACCCAAATAATGCAGTGTTCCTACACTTACTGCAAATAATGCAATATTCCTACACTACCCAACTTAGTTGGGTTTCTTTATCGCCTTGTGCTCGTAGCTGAGGTTATGTAGCTGTATGGCAGGAGTAACTGTGGGTGTAGTAACTGTGGGAATCACACTGCCCCCGAGTGCCTGCTGGCCCTGTGCGTACTCGGGTACAGCTGGCTGCGGGTCAGACTGCCTCATCTCCAGTTTCCAGTCAGACTGTCATGGGTTGAAAACCCAGCAGATAGTGGTGTATTTCCCTCTCAGTGTGTGTCCCTTCTCCCTTTCCTCACAGCCTGGCTCCATCATGAGCGCCTCGTGGCCGAGCGTGGGCCCCGTGGACGAGGTGTTGATCCGCTCCTCCCAGTACCTGATGGAGGTGGCCCACGAGCTCCGCCTGCGCCTCAAGAGCTACACGGCACCCGTGAAAGGGAAGGTGGGCTGTGCCGTGTCGCTTCCAAAGTATGTGTAGGTGGTAATTCCCTACTGCTTAGGGCTCCTTCCTGACTTTGGTTCTTTGTGTCCTTAGAAAAACACTAAGGAACCTGCCCAGAAGCCTTCTCACTGCACCATCTACGTGGCAAAGAGCTACCCGCCGTGGCAGCACACCACCCTGTCCCTTCTGCGCCGGCACTACCAGGTGCTCAGCCTGTCCCAGTTCTTTGGGCTGCTTACCTGCTTTTTGGTGGGCTCTTCTTTCTATCTGTAAAAAGCTTGTAAGCGGTAATTTGTTACCTAATTATTTAAATACAAAGCAAGACAGTTTTGTAACTGTCCAGTAAATTTCAGTGCTTAATGAAAACGCCCGAAGGAAGGGCATTGATTTGGCAGTATGATTTCATTTCAGGCTTAAATGTAGATCTAAAATGCATTCTGGTAGAAAACTTAAGTATATTATTGTATAGTCACCAGAAAGAGTAAAGAAAATGCAGAATAATCCCGAGTAGCCTGAATGGCGGTAGTTATTGGGAGGGTTTTGTCAAAGTTCTAAAATACTACTTTTAAAATGTTTCAAAGGGATGGGAAAATTATTATACGTGGAGTCAATGATGCTGACAAACCTCACTGGTATTTATGGGAAGCATGAAGGGTATGTGATATTAAAGGGCATGTTTTTTCACTGACCCCTACGCTCTGTGATGGATGTTCAGGCCAGTGGAGGTCACCTCCCAGACAACAAAGTCATCGCCAGCGAGCTGAGCGCCCTGCCAGAGCTGAAGAAGTACATGAAGAAGGTTATGCCCTTCGTTGCCATGATTAAGGTGAGTGAAAGAGGGGACAGTTCTTGCACAGAAAAAGCTTTGGTGAATGAAACGTGTCAGACAAAGGCAAGGACGGGCTGTGACTTTGTGCATGGGAATTGTCGCTTCCTTCGTTTCATTCTGGGATCTCCTCCTCACTTTAGACTCCAGTCTCTGTCCTGCCTGTTGCTAATTTGCCCTCTTCATGGTTAAGTTTATAAACTTCGACAACTCTGGAAGAAAGGTCTCATAAAAATCTGTCTTTGTGAATTGGCCCAATGAGGTAAGGGTCTGGCTGGGACTTGGTAGTTTGTGCATTTTGCAGGTAACGTAGTCTGTGCTTCAGGTACCAGCGGCTTCCTCCGTGGGTCACGTTTGACTTCTCCAGTTTCTCATGCTGAAATGGGAATAAGGTCTTGCTTTGGAGACATAAACATCCTTAGAAAGTTAAGAACAAGGCTAGAGATAACTGATTGCACTGCATTTAAGGGAGGAGAGAAGGGGCTGTTCTCAGCCCTAAAATGGAATTAGGAATTTTATGTATCATTCATACATTTTTGTCACTAATACTCTGACATTTTATGGATATTTTCCTGGAGTCCTGTAGGTCTGTGAAAACGTTGGCTTGGTTTTATGTTTTGGTTTTTTTTTTTTTTTCCAAGAAACATTTTTGTGCTTGCAGATGCAGATGAAAATTCCATCCAGCAACTGGCTGTGGGTCCTGACCCAGCCCCTGGTTGAGGTCCTCACTCTGGCACCAGGGACTGCTCCTGGCGCACACAGGGGGTGCTGAGGCTCACTCAGTCGTCCCTCCGCTGGCTCTTGGAGAGCAGTGGGCAATCCCACATACTGACATAGAAGCACCAGAGCCCGGGCTCCCCACATCCACGTGGCTTTCTCTGAAACCAATTATTCAGCAGTTCCACTGTACAAGGAGCATTTCTGCCTGTGCTTCCTGTGCATCAAAGGGAGCTTAAATGTGGAAGAAACGCCGTGGTTTCCAAAGGGAAGTGCTTGGGTGTTAATGCAGGGAATCCTTCCCATTGAACAGGGAAGGGAGGTGGGAACCACAGCTGGGCTGGGGCTGGCAAAGCAGCTTCAGAGGAGGTGGTGAGCTCGGCGTGAGAGCAAGAAAGGGACAGGTTAAAGGCCGGAGAGGAAATAAGTAAAAAAAATATCACCCGGGTTTTCTGTTGCCTCTAATACCTTGTCTCTTGTGCCTGTTGCTGTTGGCTTTCTGGTCTAATTAAGTTACTTTTATGTTGACATGTAAAGCAGTTGTTATTTCCCTGCAGAGAACTTGTTTTACAGCCGCTGTGAGCGTGTCCAGTTGGTGTGTGCTCAGCGTTTATTTTAAACTAGGTCAGGAGACTGGAGTTCCTGCTGTGAACTACCACTGAAATGCCAACGTATTTTGTGAATTCTCAACCTGCACCTTAAGTGGGGATTATAAATAACTGTGAATGTCAAACACCTTTTCAATTCTATATTAAAAATGTGTTCTAATTGCTCTTACTCCTCCCGTCAGTGTCACTAATTCCCTGTAGGAGAAACCCTGTTACAAGAGAATGATTGCTGCTGCCTTAGCATGTTGTGCCAGCACAGAGCTGTCATATTTAAAAGCCTATTCTTTTTATGAATACTGTAGATAGTTTGTTGTTTTGAATCGTTTCACTTGCAGCGTTTAGAGGGTTTAATCCTTTGGTGTTTTTTTTTTTCTTGTTTCTTTCCTTTGACAGGAAAACCTGGAGAAGAATGGTTCACGTGTTCTTGACCTGGAACTGGAATTTGATGAGCGTGCAGTGCTCATGGAGAATATTGTCTACCTGACAAATTCCCTGGAGGTCAGTATATCCCCGGCATATCCAGTGCTTGGTGCTCACGGGGACAGCGGGAGGAGCGGTCCTTCCTAAGGCTCTCACCCTGCTTACATTAGTGGCACGTGTAGTAGTTTTTTAGCAGCTTTCTGTGTTTCCATCTTGCTGTTTAAATTTGTCACAGGTAGGTGTATAGATCTGTTAAATGCAGGCAGGAGACACTGGTAGGTGCGTGGTTTACAGACATGTTCACCCAAAACGGAGAGGGGTTCTGCTGCAGGACGAGCTGTTTCTGTGACAGTGAGGACCAGGGATGCTTTTGAAGGGACATTTCTCTTTGAGCCAACCAGCATCTTACAATTTTTCAGCTGAAGGAATGAGGGAGATGTTTCAAGGAATTAGTAGAAGAATGATCAGAGTCCTGAGCCTTATCCTTGCACTCTTCCAATGGCATGTGCACTGTAGTGCATTTGCTGGCCCCCCTTAAGGGAGAGGGTCTGGGGGGAGGGCTTTTAAAGCTGTGGTGTATAGTAGGATGGAAGGCAGTGTGGTAACTGTGGCGTGTGCTAACCAGAATGTAGTTTGTGGGCAATAGAGTAACGAGGGGAAAGCTCAAGCCGGTGTGTTTGGAAAAAAAACGCAAACAACAAAAAAAACCCCAAACAAACAACTGCCCTCAAACAAAACAAAAAAAGAAACCCTCAAAATGGAGAACCCCCACCTGTTTCAATAGATATCTATTGCAAAGCTTCATTTTGTAACCCACCCCTCTTTATTTTTGACAGCTGGATCACATTGAAGTGAAGTTTGCGTCTGAAGGAGATGATAAAATAAAAGAAGACTGCTGTCCTGGAAAACCGTTTTCCACATTCAGGACTGAGGTAAAATCAGAAATTCTGGTACTGGAAGTCTTAAAACTTCTTTAAAAAAACCCAACCAACAAACAAAAGCAGATACACCATTTAAAAACTTGAATCAGACATAATTTTGCCTTTCATCCAACAGCCCTTCAACAGGAGACATCTCCTGAAGCAATTAGGATTTATTTTCTTCTTCCTCTGTGTAGAGCCCTAAGTGTGACTGTGATTGCACCCCTGAGCTGTAGGGCTGCTCCAGCCAGCACAGTGTCGTGATTTGACCTGAAGACTGTTAAAAACACGTGGCCTGAGCACAAGCATATTCTGTATTTGTTTCTTTCAGCATGTGCCTCAGCAGCCCCTCCTTAGGTCTGGCAGATTGTATTGGAGTTAAAAAACAGGGCACAAGTAGAGAGTGAAGGGCTGGTGCCAGTGGGGCTTCACCGCTGTTATTTAGCATTTACTGTGTTGAAGTTCATCCACCCAGAACGTTTGTGGGTAGGTGATGTGTGTTTGGGTTTCATGCTTCCTCTGACCCTTGGATCTCACAAACCCAGGTTCTCCTCTAACGTTGGTATGAACTTTCTCACAGCCCAGCGTGTCTGTGTTTTTGGTGAACCCTCAGCCATCAAATGGCCACTTCTCCACAAAAATTGAAATCCGTCAAGGAGACAGCAGGGAGACGGTGATCCGGCGCTTGATGAAGATGGACAGAGGAATCAAAGGTAAAACACTGGCACAGACTGTCCCACGCTGGTGAGATTGGTGTTTCCAGGAGAGAAGTGGGAACCAACCTGTTGAAATCTGTGCTGCTGCCACGGGAGCTTAGAAAGGAGCAGGAAGTTTTGGGTTTGAGGGAACAAGGAAAGAGAGAACCTGCAAATAGGTGGGCATTTTTATGGGCTTTCCTCATTAGTCTGTTGTTCTGCCACTGGGGCACCGAAACCCAGTTTCAGTCAGGGATTAATATGGATTTTATTTCCCCTTGGGCTTTGGATTGTGAGTCCCAAACTGGTCGTAGGCAGCTTCTGCCACTGTTTGGGATTACTGTTGTTTGTGCCACACTCGAACCAGCAGCCTCCGTGGGAACTAGTTCAATATTCCTGCTGAATCCTCGGGGTGATTCATTCCCTCTCTCCTCTCGCATTTTTTTATGCACTGAGGGGTTATTTTGGCTGTTGAAAGTTGAGCCCTGAGGTGGCGAGAGCCAGGAAGTACTGGCAGAGTTTCTGTGAGCTTTTGCACCCCGGTGACAATTTTCTGTTGTCTCTTCCTTCCCCTGGTGTGGGCTGGTGCCAGCAGTGGGGATCTGCGTGGGGACAGCCAGGCCTCCTGTGGTGTCACTGCTCTTACTGGGGCTGGTGGCTCGGTGCTGGTGAATGTCCTCAGGCAGGGCTGGGGGAGACACTTTTGCTGCAGCGTGTGTCCTTACAGCGTGACAGTCTGGTCACCTCACACAGGGCTGTTCTGCTGCTGTGTAAATCCTCAGGGTGACGTGCACTGATGGGACAGTAGAGGAGAGATGCTGTCTTCATCTTTGTCACTGTCTCATGGTGTGGCACTGAGAAAATCTCAGCCTGTTGCTTTTTGCCTTGTTGCAGTTGGAATAGAAGCTGCCCCGTAGGAGCGGTGTGGTCAGGTCAAGTGTCCGTGGTGCCTTGGCAGTCTAAAGATGGGGTTTGTAGGCAGCAGTATTTCAGAGTGGGTGCTCCTCCCCAGGTTGTCTTGGAAAAAAGCACGTTTTTTCTAGTTTACTTGTTGATAATTTTAGTGTTCTTTGCTTCTTCACCTGCTTGGAAAGATATTTTAGGAAAACTCAGAGTGGTGTGATAGAATTTCCCGTTAGATGTTGTTAGATGGTTGTGTCTCTGGGCAGTGCAATGGCAGAAAGCAACTTTCCTAAAGGTTGGTTTTGTTGCAGCGGTGGCTTTGTCAAAAAAATGCAGGAATTGAGAATGAAAGAAATGTGGAGCACCATGAGCTGGGTAGGAAAGGAGAACTGGAGCTCATCCAGCAGCTTGGGACAGCAGAGTCATTGCTTCTTTCTGTATCTTCCAGCAGTTTGTGTTGATGCTGATGTTTGTAGAGCAGACTGCTGTGAGGGAGCACACAGAGGGTACAGGATGAGGGTCCTGGCAAACCCGGGCCGGGGAGATGCCCTGTGCACAGCAGGTGTGTGTGTATCTGCTGCCCTTCTGCCGGGGGATGTTCTGGAGTGACTGAAAACAAGTGAGGCTGGGCAGTGACTCTTCCTTGCGCTGCTTTCCAGAAGGTGTCCCTGTTCTGTGGGTGCTCAGCCTTGGCTGAAAGGTCCTGGGCTTCCTGAAGACTGTTCTTGCTCTGCATGGCAGTCAGTATTAGCGTGCTTTTTAACAGGGAATTGTACTTAAAACTGCTCTCACCTTCCCCTTTCTCCCAGCCTGAAATCCATTCCTCAGGAAATGATCCCGTAACTGTTCCACTATGGCTGTCCCCAAACCAGACAAGACAGGTTCAGAGCTTGGGGGGTGGTATTGGGAGCTGGTATTTCTGTGGTTTGTCCCCATTCCACGGGTAACTTGCTGTGTAACCACTGATGGATGTCGTTGTACTGGGTGGAAAATCGTCACAAGAATGGTATTCCCGAGAGAAGGAATTTCCTTGGAGCAGGTAGTTTAAAGTCCCAAGTACTGAGTGTGGTTGCGCTGAGCTCAGTGGCTGCTGTAGCTCCCGTGCAGACCCCTGACAGCCCCTCTCGCCGCTGCAGATCTTTCCAAGGTGAAGCTGATGAGGTTCGATGATCCCGTGCTTGGCCCACGCCGTGTCCCCGTCCTCGGCAAAGAGGAAGCGGAGAAAACGCCTATCCTGGAGCAAGCCATCTTCCACATCGACCTGGGCGAGAAGCACGTCCGTGTTTGTGAGAATGGCCTGACCAAGGACATTGGGGACACAATTGTTTATCTCGTGCATTAGACTGACTTGGCCCCTGGCGGTGAGAGAGTTCAGAGAGTGACTTTGGAAGCGTTGGTAATGAACAAAGAGGAGAATTTGTTCTAAAAGAAAGAAAAGCCCACCCAAACCAACCTAATTTTGCATGCCACTTCCCTGCTCTTTTCAGCGTGGATGTAATAAAACTATTTTCCTCTGGCCCTTTGGCTTTTCTTGAAAAGAATGGGTTACGCTGAATGCCAGCCCGGCGGCTCTCCCTTCCCAGCTGTGGCCAGTGATGGCAGAAGCAGACTGGAGAGGGCCCTGGCGGGTCTGGGGAGAGAGGCTGTGGTACATCTCCTGTCACAGGAGAAACCCCTGCGGGCACACTGCTGTGCTTTGCCTTCCGGGGACTGACCACCGTCAGGGCACTTCGTGGGGACTCGTGGCTCTGAGGGACTCTGAGGCAAGAGTTAAACGTGACGTTTCAGTGATTCTCAGCCCTTAAAACAGGAGCTCCTGGGGCTAACACTGTTAGAGACTGACTTTGCCTTTCTTGTTCTTTCATAAAATTTCATAAAACTATTTGAAGTGGAAATGTTAAATGTTGTTTTCATAGGCTTTAAATTGTTGGGTTTTGGTAACTTCAGGCCTATCACAGGCTGCTTTTCCCCTTCTTTCTGAGTCCTGAGTCAATACGTGCAGCTTCAGGAGCTCTGCCTGCAGACCCGTGAGGGCAGTGACGAACGGCAGACTCTGTTCTGCACCCGTGCTCTGCGGCAGCTCCTCCACAGCTCCCGGTGCTCCGGAGCCTTTGAACTCCCTCTGGCGATCCCTAGAGCGGTGCGGGAGCCCAGGACGTGGCGGGAGCAGCAAAAGCCCCTGGCAGGGTGTTCTCGCCCCTCTGAGGAGGCAGCTTGGTTTGTGGTTAGAGGCACGGGACGGGCTTTCCTCGGCCGTTGCTTCTCCCCGGCCCCGCTCAGCAGATGCTCCCGCGGTGCTCTAGGACGGTTGGTTTCTCCAGAGGAAAAGGGGTGATTCCGTGGGCAAACGCTGCTGGTGCTGCAGCAGCTCCAGGGGGGGAAACTGGGAATGGGCCTTTTGAGCTGCTGGAGTAGTGAGGGGCGAGAGGGCTGTGGTGGGCAGAGGGCTCTTGCCAGCGCGGGTGGGTTCGTCCCACTGTGTCCCACACCGGTGGGCAGCGGCAGAGCCACTGAGCCCTGTCTGCAGCACGGCCAGGGGACACGGGGAGGGGTTTGGGGTTCCCAAACGGGAGGAGGTGACCCAAGGTTTGCTGGCTGTCTCAGAGGAGAGGCTGACCCCGTGCTGGGGAGAGCACAGGCTCTTGTGGCTCTGGAACCCCCGGCTGCCCCTGTAACCGCTCAGTGGGTGCTCTTCCCTGTCCCTGCACCCCCCGTGCTCTGCGGGGAGCCCCTGGGAGGGCTTTCCTTGACTTCCTTCTCCAAAAGCACCTGCATTGGTTCCAGGAAGCAGGGATTGGGGCAACAGAAATCCAACATACTGACAAAGCAAAGCAGCAGCCAGATAATCTGAGTGGATAGAAAGGAGTCCAGGGTTTTAGAACAACAAATACTGCTCTTTCAGCGTGGCTGGGGGTGTTTTCCCCTCAGCAGCTCTCCAGGGAGCAGGGACTCTGTGAGAAGTTTTGGGGGGCTTTTTCCTGCCGTGGGGGACAAGTTAAATACCAGTGCTGTTTCTTACGGTCTCAGTGTTGAGCGAATCAGCCAAAACTGGTTGTTGATGAGCAACATAGAGTGAACAAGCGGGAACTGTTGTCTGTGCTGGTGTGTTGGCTTCCAGGAGATGTCACTGCTATGCTGGTTCCTGTGCTTTTCCCCCCAATAAAACTGGTGCCAGGACAAAGAAGCTTTCTTGGTATTAGATTTCCCGCATCATTAAGAAAAGTCTGGCCCAACTCAGTAGCCTTCCTGTTGTGATTTGGATTGGAGAAATCTGGAAAGGGAGCCTTTTTTCTCCTTTGTTAATGGAGCCAGATTCTGAAGAACAGAAATTCTCAGCCCTAAAGAGCAGGGTTATTGCTGTTATTTCCCAGCTCTTCCAGTCCCCCCTGGAGCACCGTGGGGTATCTCCTTGGCTTTCTGAGCCCTTCAGTTCTCCTCTCATCAGGAGAAGGGTGCTGAGGGTCTGTCCCGGGGCTGGGAGTGGGCCGGTGTAACGTCATGGGTCAGCGTGATGTCATGGCACGGAGCCTGGTGATGTCACCAGCCATTCCCACACCTGGCTGGAAACTGCTGCTCCATCGAGGGCAGGAACCTCTCGGGTCCCATCACTGTTGGTTCCCCCCTGGGTAACGCCTGAGGGACATCTTTCCTCTCTGGTCTCAACTGAGGAGTGAAGTTGGGACCCCGTCCTTGGCTAACATGATCTATAATCTGAGATTATATATATATATGTAGGAGCTGTAGAGCTGATGGGGAAGGAGTGGCGGCTGTTGGTGCTGCAGTGAAACACCCCTCTGGGGGGGCAGGGGAGGGCCCCTCCTGCTCAGGAATTCAGTTCAGAGCCGTTCATTCATCCCTGCAGGCTCTGGAGGCAGAAGAGAGAGTCGCTGACTCCGGGGCACCAGCAGAGATTCCAGAGCCTGTGTTTTACTTAAAGCAGAGACAGTTATTCTTCATCAGTGTCAGAAGGATTGTGTCACCTCTGGTGTGTGATTTCCCGCTGGTGTGGGGAGCGTGGTGACCTGAGGGGGTCTGGAATGGTCACCTCAGTGTTTGTGCCATCCATCCTTCTGAGTGTCCTCGTTTGCATCTACAGGGTCCATGTGGCGGTGACAAACCTCGGTGCTGTGGCAGAGATGACTCTTGGCTGCATCTGGTTAACGTGAAGGGGACCGGAGGGTCCTCAGCTTCTCTTTCCCTGTGTCCCCCATCCTGTCCCCTGGGTGCTGCTGGGGCTTGGGAGCCCAGGAAGGAGGTGACACCACCAGCACCTGACCAAAACCGTCCACCCTGGAAAAATGGGACCTGGACGTGATGCGTGTGGCGTGTTCCCAGAGGGTCTGGAGAGCTGCTGGCAGCCAGGCTGTGAGCATCGGAGGGGTGACATGGCCACAGCATGCTGAGGTCCTGAGGGGTCACTTGCCCTGGGAGCGCCGGGGAAGGGGTGGGAGGGGGAGATGAGGCAGTGCCCAGCGACACAGAGGTGCAGGAGCAAGAAAATCCTGGGAAGGGAACTAGTGTAAGTAAAGCAAAGCGGTGGCGCTGATCCCGTGAGTCTCCTTTCCTCCTCCGCAAGGTGACTCCAAATGCATAGGGGGTGTGTGATTAAAAAGAGACAGAATCTTTTAATTTTGAGTGTTCTTGTTCCTTTCTCAATGCACGGCAAAGCACCAGTGCATTGAGGAGCCACCAGTGAGAGCACTGCTGTCACCACTGCCATCACTGCTGTCACTGCCCCCTGCAGGGACTGGACCACAACAAGGCAATTGGTGGGAGGTTGTGGGGGGCTTCTTACCCCCCGAGCGCTTCTGTAGTTCCCACAGCAGAGAAACACCCAGGTCACAGCAGCTTGAACTCCTTGCTGTTGCCTGTTCCCACCGGGGTGACTTGTCACTAGCAGTCGTGCTGGCAGTGTCCCCTGCACCCCAGGGTGGCTCGTGGCCCTGGGTGTTTCGGGAGCCCCGCTGCCCCCCAGCCCCATGCAGGGTTGGGACACGGCTCAAATCTGCATTGTATCTGTGTGTGAAGGGGGCTGGGTTGCTGCTCCTCTGATCTTTAAGCAGCAGCTGCTCCAGTCGTGTCTGATCCATTCAGCAGAGATATGTCTGATAGTACGAGTTTTTATTTCTTTTGGTGTGTTACTGCTTTAGTAGCAGATTGGGTTTTTGTATCCTTTTTTCTCTTTATTTGGGTGGGGGTCACATTAATTCCCTCCAGGCTTCTCTTATGTCTTCCATAACGTGTGAGGAGGAGAAAATCATCGCTGCTGATTCGTGTGAAGGACACGAGTGAGATTCAAAGGCTTCAGTGGTGCCTTCTGGAAAGAATTCTCTGGGTTTTGTTCCGACCCCACCGAAAGCCGGGCTGTTGGATGGAGGGAGGTGCGGGAAGTTCCCTGGCTGAACATGGGGGACGGGGTCTGGGGGTGTCGGATGGAGCCACTGCGGGGGGCAGCACTGGGGCTGGACCCTGCTCAGGGCAGCGGCTCCTGCCTCACTCCTTTCCCTGCCCCAGGAGAAGGCAAACGCGGGCTTTTCATCGGGTTTTCCCAGGTAGTGCTTTTCTGGTTTCTCTCTGGATTGATTGGGTGGTGAGAACGTGCTGCTGGTGCTGATCACTTAGCACTGGGGGCACAGGCCTGACCCCCAGCCTCCCCCTCCCCACACCCTCAGGAACCTCCTCAGGGGCTTGATGCTCCTGCTGAGCCATCCTGCCCTTCTCCCTCACCGCCCGCCAGGCAAAGTGACTTGGGTTTAAAACCACTGAGTATTTTACAGCTCAGGCTCTGGTTCTGCTCCTCCCCTTTGGGATGTCAGGCCTGGGTCTGAGCCATGACCCACTGCTCCTGCCAGGGCACTGTGTCACAGTGGTTTCCCGTCCAGCGGTGGCTTAGAGAGCGTGACCCTGAGTGACCACCTTCAGCCGGGGCTTGTGACCTGGAAACGAGTGTGGGTTGATCTGCCGATCCCGGGGGAGCAGCAGCCACCGCTCGTCCCACGGCTGAAGCCCTTATAGCGAGGGGGTTGTTGTGGCACCGAGCAGGGGTGAGATGGGGAGGGGACGAGGTTCCCGTCCCTGCTCTCACTGTCTGTGTCCCTAGGACCCACTTCTAACCATGTGAAATGGGGTAAAGCGCCGTGCTCTCCTTTCGGCCAGAGCTTTCAAAGCACGTTAAAATGAAAGGGGGCAAAAAGAAAAAGGTGGTCAAGTAATGCTAAATATTGTCATTATATTTTCTTGTAGGTTCTGCTGGGGACAAAGAGCGTCCGAATCAGAAAGCAGGAGCTGGAGCTGGTGCCCGGTGGGTGGGGGAGAGCGGAGCCCGTGCTCCCAGCCCCAGGGAGCCCTCCTCTTCCTCCCGTTTGTTCCCGACTGGTGAAACCACAGCCCCAAGTCAGAAAGTGGAAATAGACATTCCTGGGTTTTCATGCAAAAAGTTTTAATGGTAACAGGGTAGTTTCCATGGGACGGGGGTGGATAAACCGCCTGCCTCGGGCTCTGAGAGCTTCCTCCAGACCTGTGTCCCCCCGGGGTGACCCCACCGCCCCGGCTCACTTGGGAGCACACACAGGCTGCCATCGGTTCTGCCTCTCACACCCCGGCTCCGTGAGGTGCCATAATCAATTTGGTTCCAATTAATTTAGCTAATCCACAGATCTAAACATTAGTGCTAGGAACTTAGATGAATAAACTTCTGAAAACTTAAAATATTTTTAAACCATCATTTTTTCAGGTACAGAAATACAAAATAAATATCTTGAAGTTTAATACAAAACAGCAAGTTAATATATTTTTGTTTATTGACGTCTCTTCTCCCTCACAGTATCTTAAATTGAAAAAACCTTTTAAAAAAAATGAACTTCACAGCATGGAAAAATATTAAGCGTCATTGAATTTGTACAAGTGTCTCTGAACAATCAACTAAATGTGTGTTTTATTTATCCCTCCTACCCATCACCAAATAAGAGCAGATTACATATCCTACTGTTTCTAAGCATATACATGTAAAAATAGTAGTTTCTGTTTTCTCATTTATAGGAACGTGGCTGTAACATTTCATTATAACCTTTCCTGGGCTCGGTGCAGTAAAAAGACAACAGAATTCCCTGGTCTCTTACGCAGGGGATCGAGGTAAAGTACCTTTTGCTGATCCCTACTGCTTTTAAAACTTCTTTTGGGTGGGACTTCAGCCTAAATAGATCTTTTCTCCACTTTTATCACCTGCACAGTCCTCGCCTGCCTGTCCCTGGCTCGGTGTCTCGGGTGGCAGCCACAGCGTGGGGACAAAGGGATCGGCTCCCACCGCCCTCTGTGGTAAGTGCCCATCCTGGGCAGGTTTGGGCTCTGAACACTGATTTTATCAATGTTTTGAAATGTTACTTTTTCAATGGGGGAGATACTGAGACTTAAGGCAAAAAAAAAAAAACTCAAAAAACTTAAAGCCTATAGCTATTATTACACTTAAACCATGTTGTTGCACAAATGAACTGCAGTAACCAATGGGCGATGAATAAACTTCCTAAAATAATGGTAAATGTACACAAGAATTTACACATTCCTGGGCTGCTTCGGTGTTTCCCTCTTTGCTTTGGGGCCAGTGCTGACATTCCCCTTTCCTGGAGCAGGGGCTGAGGGGGGCTCGGAGCCTCCATGGGACTGGGGGAGCTGGAGGGGATGGGGGCTCTCGCAAGAGGCTGCCTCTTCCCTCAGATATTTTTCTGTTTCACAAGCACATTTCTTGGGTTTTCTGAATCTAGAGGAGTTCTGTCGTGGTTTAACAGTTCTCATTTTGCTTTGGTGGCTTGTGAAAAATTAAAGAGGATGAAGCCAGGAAAGAAAATGCGTTCATTAAAAAAGCCAGTGACTAAGAATACGGTGTGGATTAGAAGCTTGGATGCGCCGCAGCCTGAGAGGTGTTCCAGTGTCAGCTTTAGAAAATGGGCCCTTGCCAAGGGCAGAGCAAGGTCATTGGGAGAGTGGGAGAAGCAAATACCTGCAGTCCTGCACGCTGTGGTCTTTCACCACCTTATTGGGATTGGGATTTTTTTTTCCTAAAGCCCCAGGTTCTTGGAATCACCTGGTCACTTAAAAAAAGAATAAAAAACCAAAAAAAATCTTCCTGACTTCCATGTGAAAAGAGGAGCCCTGGTGGCTGTAGAATGGCTGTCACAGGTGACTGGAAGATGAGAAAGGAATGGAGCTGGGCAGGGTCTCATGGGGGCTGAGCTGCCCCTGGCCCTGCTCCTGTCAGGGGGGGGTCTGGTGCTGCCTGTGCCCAGATCTAGCCTGGCCCTCCCTGCTGCAGGGATGCAGTTGCTGGTGGCACCTGACCAGATGTGATGCTAAACACTTTGTGTGACCTCTGTGTGAGCGCAGCATCATCTTGTTGACTTGTTCCTGCCCAAGGGATCACTAGATCCCCTCTGTCAGGGAGCAGGGACTGATCCGGGGACCTTCTGTGGGCCCCAGCCCAGCCACAGTTCTTGAGCTCACCGTCTGCCAGCAGTGCAGAGGCCATCTCGAGTCGCAGAATTCCCTCCCGAGACTGAACATCATGACTTTGTCCTTCCTGGTGGGGAGCAGTGGGGTCTCCTTTGTGCCCAGTGCCCTGGCTCAGGACGGGCTGGGGTGGGAGCTCGGGGACGAGCTGCTTCTGGCTGGGGCAGGGGGGCATCCTCCACGTGAAGGATGTGGAGAGAATGAGTTAATGCTGTGTTTTCTTTGCTCGTAATTTTCCAGGGAAGCTGACCGTGGTTCAGGCTCGGGGGGCAGGTTACTGACTGAGGCGCTCCAAGGCGCCTGCCAGGCTGGGCAGGCAATTAAAGCTGAGCTGGTAAATGGTGTGATTTGTGTGCCAATTCATGAACTAATCATAAGAAACGAGCAGATAGAAAATAAGGCCAATTCAAGAACTTGCGAGAGGTTCACTAACGGTCCCTCTGTCCCCGTGTGGTGCTTCACTCCCTCTTTAGAGCTCCTCTCCTGCGCCACTGGCAGAGGGAATGCTCCGGGTGGTGGGAGCCTGGATCAGCCCCTGACCCTCCTCCGGGCAGGGAGAGGACAATGTATTTTCATTAGAGAAGTGCACTCCGCTGCAGCACGCCTACAATTGTGTTTTGCCTTTCCCAGTGCTGTTTTCTTTGCACTCTGTGCCTCACGTGCTGGTTTGTGATAAAAGAGAAGGCAGTGGACATGATGGTTCAGCAGGGCCAGGGCTCGGACACTGGGAATGCAGAAGGGAGACAGTCCCAGGGGACAGGGGTGGCCCCGTGAACCCTCCTGGCCTACTTGGGAATGACAAAACGGGGTCCCAATGCCAATATCTAACTTGTCTTCCCCGGGTAAATGGGGCTGACCTGAGTCTGGAGGATGGGAAGGGAGGAGGGAAGTTAAATATGTTTATAAAAAGAACAGAAACCCTTGAAGAGCTCGCCCACCTCCATGTAGAGCTTCCACCCTCCTACCAACATGTGATGCCTCCCTTTTCATTGCTGCCAGTTAAAAATAAACACTGGATGAGAGCAGCCAGGGATGGACAGGGGTTTGGAGTGGATTCTGTGGAAGGTGCGGTGTCCCTCAGGTCAGCAGCCTGGAAACAAAAGGTGCCGTTTGCTCGTGCTCCGGGAACCCGGTGTGGTGGTTCTGCTTGTGGAGTCAAGGGGCTGCAGAACAGATATTTTTAGTCTGGGGCACTTAGGAGTGCTCCCTGACTGACCCTGCCCATGTCTTCCCCGACACCTTCTCTGTGTAGGCGAGGGCCACACTTTGGGCACTGCCTCGCTCAGGGCTCCTGACAGAGCTCCACGTTGACTCCAGCGGGAGCTTCTGCTTGAGCCTGGGCCTTTGGAGGAGAGAGGTCTGAGATCCAGAGAGTTCTGGTCCCTCTTCCTGGGGATGCTCCTTGGTGAAACAGCACAGTCCTGCCTCCTGCGAGGTGCTGCTAGGGAGGAGTGGAGGAGACGAGGAGCATGGCAGGACTTTGCTTGGTGGCTGCAGCAGGGAACCAGGAGGCAGTTACGGCCACGGGAACAAGGTGCTTATTAGAGCTGTGGCTTTAAAATATCTCTTGTTTTCAGTTCTCTCTCCCTACATATTTTGAATATATTTAGGGCACTTATCACCATAGCATCAAAACACTGAAACATCCCGTGCAAGAAACTCAGAGATCCATCCCGAAATAGCTGCCTGCTCTTTTACCAAAGCACTGATGTCGCCATCGGCGCTTCCTTTCCCCGTGACTGTGTGTGAGCGTCAGAGCCAGCCCCACGCTGGCACTTGTAACACAGGGGGCTAAGGGTCAAGCATGGGAGAGATTTGTGGTGCTTTTTGGAATGTTTGTCTAAAGTCTTCACTATCATTTAATGGGCTGAACGGTTTTGCAGGCTTATTGCTGTTTATCTCGATACAAGGGTGGGTTTGTTCCGTGAAAGGCAATATTCCAAACTGGTAACTTGAGCAGTGTCCGGCTGTTGTGAGCCCAGATGTGCAGGAAACCTCTATGGCTTATTAACTCTGAAGGCATCCTGAGCACCTCTGGCTTTTCCTGATGCGCTCGGTGTCTCCTGGAGCTTCGTGTGTCTGGGACGTTGGGCCAGGGGCAGTGCCATCCTTCCTCCTGCCTGGGCTTTGGGGGCAGGACTGCAGGGTGAGAAACGGAGCTACCATCACTTCTCTCTGTGCTCTGAGCTTTTCATTTTGCAGCCCCAAAATGACCTTTAAATTCTTCCTTGCTGCCTGGCCTGGGAATCCTGCCTCTGCTGGGACAGCCTGCCCCACTTGGACATCAAATGTACAAGGTGACTGACTTAGGTGTACGTCTGTCTGATGCCCTCTGTGAGCTGTGGTTTGTTGTTCTCTTTTTGTCCTCATCTTCAAATGCCTCTCTGCATGCGGGTGGCACTGAGTGTCGCAGCTCTCGATGTGCTCCCTGGTCTGGGGGAGTGCTCCTGAGGAAACGGTGCTGGGGTCCAGCATGGCAGGGTTAATTGCCAATAACGAGGGAAGATCTTTGATCAGTCCCTGGGCTGTCACCTGCTTCCCGCTCTCCAGGAACACTCTGCTGGAGCCGGGGTAAAAGCTCAGCAGATGGTGTGACCACAGCAGTCCTGTTAGACCTTGGTTGTGTTGTATCAGCACAAGATGAGGACACTGGTGTCTGGGGGCAGCAAATCGCAGAAGTTCATCTTCCTTCCTTCCCTACACACCCTGACCCTGCCAAGTGTTCCACTGGGATTCACATTTCCTACTGCTCCTTCTTCGCCAGCATTCCCACCTGCATGGTTAACTCCTGTGTAGCTCCAGCCCCCCATGGCACCCTCTCTGTGTGTCCCTCGGGAGGTGGGCTGTTGGAGTGTGTTGGATGCTTCCTCAGCGGGTTGGAGGTGAGGTCACCCCGAGCCATGGCTCCTGTCGTTAGCCTGCAGAGAGCAATCCTCCGGGGCAAGGCGGGAGCAGGCAGCCCCTCCTTCCCCTCCAAACCAGCACCATGACCCACCCGAGCAGGTTCTGCACGGGCCTAACGCAGTTCTGTTTAGTTCTGAGTGTGCCTGGGAGAAGTGGAGGTCATCTGGGTCATAGAGATGGCCTGCGAAGTTTCCTGGTTTAGTTTTAAAGGGATTAGAGCAGTCTTTGGCAAAGCACCGGCACTTCTTCTCCAAGACGTTCAGCTGCCTCCAAAGGTCGTGTTCACCCTCTGATTTACAGCACGTGCCAGCTCTTACACCCGGGCAAACCAGGCTTTTCTGCAGCAGCTTAACTAGTGACAGAGAGCAGAAGGTGCAGAACTTCTCTGTGCCGCTGGTGGTTTCTGTGCTGCTGAAAATCCCTGCAGGCAAAGGGCAGCTTCCTGCTCCACAGACAGAAACGGGTGGAAAGAGTCCAAGAAGAGGGGCTGCAGACCAGGGAATGACTATGCATTCCGTTTTCTTAGTTGCAGAAGGGGCTGTGCCAGTGCCTCAGAGAGTTCCAGTTGACCAGTGGAGGTAACCTCATGGCTTTTGTGTGCGATTCCCCGAGGATGTGATTTTACAGCAGTTCTGGAAGAAGCATGGCTACTGCTGCTGGGAGATCTGGCAGCCGGTAGTTGTGGATGGGAAGGGAATTGCTGGTCTATAAATCGGCCATGAAACCCGAAAGCTGTTGTGTGGAGGTTTGCTGTCGAGGGGTCCCAGATGGTGAGTGGGCAGCACCCGGACCCTGCCTGTCCCTGGGATCACAGGAGGAAACGGGGTCTGCTGACACGGACCTGGTGCTGCCGCGGTGCAGGGGAGGTCTGTGGCACGGGGAATGCTGAAATCTGCTTTCTGTTGCCTAGACAGTGATTCATGCATCTTAATGTAGACTCAAACCCTTGAATTCCACTGAGAATATTTACAAAGGCAATATCTGACTGGGTGGCTGATGGGATGGAGCTGGAGTGAGCTTCTGGGCTGCTGGGAGGTATGTGACAGGTAATTAGAGGAACCCAAGCAATGAGGAGATCCACGATGCAATCCCCTGTCTGCAGAGTCTAAGTGACTGTGGGAACAGCACATCCCTCTCCACTGTCCCTTTCCTCTCAAATCACCTTTTAAACTATATTCTGTGTTAAAGCTCGGGGACTAAAACCAGGAAAGCAACCAACCAACCAAAAAAAACATCTGAGCGAGCCCCCTCGAAAGGCAACACGAACTGTCAGTTAGGAACTGACTGATTTTGATTTATGGTTTCTTTATCCTGCAGAAGCAGGGAAGTAATGAACCAGTGTTTTGATCTCTGTGGGCTTTCCTGCAGCAGTGAGGAGATCAAAAGAAGCCTAACTATTTCTGCTACCCATGCACTCTGCCCCTTCCCGCTCCTTCTCCAGCCCTGCATGGCACCAGAGAACATCAGTTTTGTGGATGCCACAGACACCCTTCTGGTCTCTCCCAGTCCCCTGGGGGCAGGGGGACACTCCTCCAGCTGGACAGGGCTCTCGCTGCAGGGATCAGTGCCAGCCTGTCCCCTCCTGCTCCTTTGGGAGCTCCCCTGGTTCTCCAAGAGCCTCAGAGCTGCAGGTCCCGTGGGTGCCAGCGGTGTGGAAACATGGGGAATACCTGTCCCTCACTACAGGAGCGGAGCAGGGGGGGCAGCAGGCTGGTGGGGGTCTGGGGTGCTGGTCCCTGGCAGGAGGGAGGAGAGGGGCAGGCAGAGGGAGGGGAGCGAGCGGAGGAGTTACCCTGTCAGTTTGCAGAAATGCTGCTGTAGTTCTTCTTGCCAGGGAAGGTGAGCTGCCCAGAGAGGTCCAGCGACAGCGCCTTGGGGTGCAGCGCCCGTCGCTGGTGCAGGGGGCTGGCACTGGCCCTGGGAGAGTAGAACACGGCCAGCTCGGGGCCCGGCAGGATGCCTTCTGGCAGGAGAAGCTCAGCTGCAGCCGCTGGCTCGGTCCTGCCCCGCGGCAGGCTCGGGGAGGGCTGCAGGCTGTGCCGCTTGGGTGGCGGTGGGCTGTGGTTCTGGAACCTCACCGTCTTCACTTGCTGCAATGAGAAAGGGATGGGGTCATGGTGGGAAAAGCAACCACCCTCCCCTTGCTGGGATCTCTCAAAGACCCGTGAGATTCAGCTCAGAGCTGTCACCCGAGGGAGCAGGGAGAAGGGAGGGTGGCAGCAGGACAGAGGAGAGAGGGTGGCCTGTCTGGCCGTGCCCATTGTGGAGAGCCCCTGGTTTCCCTCCACCTGGTGATGTTCCTCCCGGGAGCTGTGGGATCACCCGGGCTGTCAGGGGTTGTGGAGCGAGTTACTCTTTGGGTGCCACGGGAAGGGAAAGTTGTCAGGGGGGCAATTTGCAGAACGATTGTGTCTTTCCGAAATTTCTCTCTGGCTGCCAAAGAGGAAGGAAATTTCTGTTCTAGAATGCTCAGCCAAAGGGCCAGGAGGGAGCCAGGGGGAGGTCTGTAGAGACCAGTCTGACATACGGTCCAAAGCCCAGCTCTGGCCTTTGCACATTCCCTCCCAAACACTTGGGGATGTCGCTGGGATTCTTGCCTGATTTAAGGCCTCAGAAAAGCCTCAGGATTTGATTGTGACTGAACATTGGTTTACACCAAAAAAGTCCCTGCAGCATCTCGCCTTTTCTAAAGGGCTTAATCTGAACAGTGGAGTCTGCAACAGAAATACCTGATTTCTTAACGCAGGTACCAATCCCCGTGACCTCTATGAGAAGAAAACCCGGCAAGAATGGGGTGAAGCCCTCACAGGCTTTGGCCCCGGGCAGTATTGTACCAGCCCCAGGAGGATGGGGGGGACCCTCTGCAGCCGCCGTACCCCTGGCCATACCTTCTCGGTGCTGTTGCGGGACGTGTCTGGTTTTACCAGGATGGATGGTGGGGCCGATGCTGGTGGCTTTGGAGCTGCCTCGCTCTTCGCTGGTGGGTCTTTGGTGTCCAGGATGACGGAGCTGCAGACAGAGGGAGTTCTGCTCTCCCCTCCTCGCGCTGCAAGCACCGGTGAAGTGTCGTGGGAGAAGCTTGGCCTTGTGGCTGCCTCGGCCATGCCAGTGCTGGGGAGGATGCTGTGTGGCTGGGGGCTGGCGTGCTGGTAAACCTGAAACTGCTGGGGTCGTCCCATGGCCGTGGGGGGACGCCTGAGGGAGCCAGCAACCGGCATGGGGGTCGTCGCCTGCCCCGGCCTCTGCAGGGATCCATCTGGGGAGCGAGAACAGTCGGGAAGAGGTAAATCAGCAGGAATCCAGAGCGATATGGCCAAAGCACGAGGCAGAAGTGAGCTGTGGCTACAGCCCCATTCAGGGGTGCTGGGGGCTCAGAGCTCCCGGGGAGCACTGCGCACCCCCCCGAGGTGCAGGCACCGGTGGCAGTAGCCATCAGCCCCCATTGCCTGGCTCAGCTGGCAGCCGCCCCGCTGGACACCGAAGGCCAACAAACCCCCCGTGTTGGCACAACAGCTTGTGCCACAGAAATGCTTCTGTCTCGGGTAGGACTGCTCTGGTTTCCGAGAGCTTGCCCTGCCTTCTCCTGCGCTGCAGGTACTCGGTGCAAACGGCGAACGCGTTAACCCTGAGCGCCAGGTTGTGAGCCATCACAGGAGAATGAGTCCTTTATGGTAAAACAACTCTTAAGATAAATCCCATTTTGAGTCTCAGAACACTGGCCATGGCCCTTGTAGCTGCACCAGCCTCCTGCCAGGGGCACTGCCTGCCCCCCCAGCAGCTCTGCTGGAGAACCTGCTACTTACTGCCCAAACACACTGGGAAATGTGTTCCAAAGCAGCACGTAGGGGCTGAGGATGAACCTTGCCAGCCTCGTTGGGAAGAATATAACCAGCCGAGCTCTGTGCAAGCCCTCGCAAAGGGTTTTATCTGTGCTGAGTCAAAAAAAAACCGAAATTACCAAAATAAGGCCAGCTGGGGCAGCCAGTGGCATGGGACCCTTGCCCCTGCTGCCCCATGGGGGGTTCCTGAGGCTGCCCCTCCCTCCCCTCCATCCTCAGGAGGGTGTTTGCTACGCCCCAGGCACGTGTGAGTGAGAAACATGCATTGGATCTGTGCGGAGGAGGAGAAGAAAGAGCTGATGGGGAGGATTTTCCCCTCTAGCGCTCTGCTGCATCAAGGGGTTTGACTTCACAGCTTCACTGGGTAACTCCTGCTTCTGGTTTTTCATGAGGTACCCTTTCTCGCCTTCAGGCTATTCTTCATTTTATGCATCTCGGGTAGTTCCATGCTGAACTTTTTTACTCCTGAAGTAGAAGTTATTCTATGCCCTTAATCATCCTCCTGCATGCTTTTCCTGATTTTACTCTATATGCTTTTTGAGTTACCAGAAATACGTGAAGTGTTGAGGGTATGAGTTCCCCAGAACTCCCCCGATGGCACAGCTGAGTTTTACTCTTTTGTTATGAGTTCCTTTCTCAGTAATTCCTCATAATACTCTAAAGTAACCTTTTTTAAAATGGCTTCTGGACATGGAGTTGGAGTTCTCAGAGCCATCTGTGACAATTCAAAAGCCTCTCTCCAGACTGACAAAAACTAATTTAAGGCCCAAGGTTGTGAGTGAGTGTAATTAGGGATTATTTTTCCCCGTATCTGTGTTTTGGTGTTTCAGGTACCGTTTTAGTGCCTTGTTGCTGGTGGTTGTGGATTTCAAGGGTTAGATTTGCTAATTTTTCCAAGGACACTGCAGGCATCCCTCTTAGGGACTGATAATATTGTCTTGGTGCAGTTAATGATTATCTTGCCTTACCTATTTAATTTTCTTTGTTGGTTGCATATACTTTTGCATACATGTTCTTATGTCCGACAACCTCCCTTATGCCATTGTTTAACTGTTTTTGGTGACCCAGAGCATGTGGCGCCCCACATGAGCAGTCAATTGGGGTGAACCAGCTGCCATCGCCCCCGTTCTAACTTTTGCAGGGGCTTAACCCCCTGGGGTTCTTCTTCCCCTCCCCTCCAGCCTGGAGGGTGAATCCACAGCGGTTGGGGCAGCCTTTGCTGCATTCAACCTGGGAAATGGCGTTTTCCTTTGCATGCAGCCCTTTGCAGGGGGCAGGATGCCAGTCCCTGGCACTGCAGCCTGGCTGTAATGAGACCCCTTCAGAAGGACCCTTCCCAGGAGCTGGTTTCACAAGGGGGATGCAGCTGGGCAATGATGGGGTCACTCTGTGTCCGCAAATCTGGGCTGCCCCCCAGCTCCTGCCGTGGGGAGATATCAAATGCCTCGGTCTCTGATCGGGTGCTCAGCCCTGGTGGGGACCACTCGGGAGAGCTGCCATTCTCCTGGCTGTGTTCCCTTCTCGTTTATGGCTCTGGTGCTAATTGCACGCAGCCAGGGTGGTTTGGGGGGGGGGGATGTGTCTGGCTTCTCCCTCCCAGAACCCACCCTGAAGCACTTACTCTTCCTTGTGCTGCCCCGTCCGCGCCGCAGCGATGCCTGTCCCGAGGCCAATACGCTCCTGCCGGGCGAGGGGACGGGCACGGGCAGCAGCGCTGGCTTCAAGGGTCTGCTTTGCCTGGGGCCGTTCTCCGAGATGCTCCCCTGAGAGGACAGCGAGGAGGTCGATAGCGTCCAGGAGGCGTACAGGGAAGGCATCTTTGAGTCGGAGAGATTAGGTTTCCTGTTTGAAACAGGAAAGAAAATGAGCTGGGACTAGACTTGTGGCTTTGTAACAAAAGGAGGAGTTTGCCCAAAAGGGAACTCCATGCTTTTAAGGCACTTGCACTGGTCCCAGGTTGGGGCTTTGGTGGGAAATGCTGTGGACCATAGAGTTAGTTCAGGTTTCTGATTCCACTATAACAAGGGCTTTCATCTTTCTGCACCTGATTTACAAGAAATCATTCCCAAATAGGGTTAGGATTTGTTACAGTAGCCCCATGGCATCGCAGAAGGGACCTCCACACACCAGCACTCCCGCTGTGATTTGCCCAAACGTGCTCCTTCCCACCCCCTCCCCACATGCTGGGGGCACCCTCAGCCGGGGCTCCTGGGGTAGGTCCCCATGGATGGGGCAGAGCCAGGGTCTGTGCTCCTGCCTCTGGATCTTGCTTCCCTGCTGCTGTCGGGCAGGAGCTACTGGGGGTTATCCTCCCCTGCCTTCCCTAGAGAGGAGTCATCAGGCTTTGACCTGAGGCCACTGAATTCCCAAAAGACCTGTCAGCCTTCCCCCAGCACCCTAGCCAAGTTATCACTCCAAATTCCTCATTGAAGTCCATTTGTTAACTCAGAGGGAAGGACACATCATCCCTCTGATTCTTTTCTTTTGGGGAGTTAGAGGAATGAGTTATTGTTTAATAACTGAGCGGTGATTCATCAGGTAACTCAGGCATCAATTTATCATGAAGCAGTTTCCTAAGGAGGGCAGAGTGGCAGCTCCAAACCCTGCACTTATGGCTGGAACTGTTCTGGGTGACGGGGCTGTGCTGCTGATTATGTGTTTGCTGTTTATGGGTGAGGTGGGGCCGTGGTGTTATGGGAGGCTGTACGGGGAAGAAATGAGCTGGAGGGATGAAGAGTCAGCACCAGTGCTGCTGAATGTGGGGAGGGTGCAGGGGGATGATGCTGGGATTAAACAGCACCGGGACCCTGGCCTGAACCCAGCGATCTGGCAGAATGAAGATACCTGTCCTGGGAGAGGTGCCCTGGCTGATCCCCATTTCCTATTTGCAGAAGCAGAGCACTATGTTTCTAATCTTCTTTCTGTCTCTGCCTCACCTGAGCCTGTCTCAGGGGAACTAAGGGCATCGGTAAATTTTTTTTTTCTCTGCTAAATCGTACATTTTAATTATTGCTCTTTCTAATGCATGTTTGTTTAGCTAGATCAATAGTGTCCAGTAAATGCCTGCACTAAAGACAGTGTTTTGACTCTAGAAGAGCCTTCAGCTTGTGGTTTTCCTTCTGGCAGGAGAAAAAAAAGAACAGGAAGACCACAAAGAATAAAGGCAAGTCTGAGCACAGATGTGCTGCCGTTCATCCTGACTCCCAGACCAGCTCATCAAAATGTGCTGCTTGTCTCACCTTTGGTCTTTGCCAAAGCTGCTGGACTGAATTAAACAGCCATGGGAGAAGCTGCTGATGCCTCTGTTGACATCCCAGGTGTAAAACAAGTGGATGAAGGCTGATGATGTGCTGTTTGCTTATACATTCCAAGGGGAACGCTGACAGCCCCCTCCGCTCCCTGCCCTCTCCCTGCTGTTGGGGGCAGAAGGGATTCCTAGTTGGAGCAGGCAGACAGAGCAGTGCACGGAAAAATACAAGGAGTGAGAGCTGCCCAGGGTCATCCCGCCCGGGAGAGGGATCCCTGGCCCTTGAAGTGCCTCAGGAATCCCTTACAGTGACCTCTGCAGGAACGAATTGACCCAAATCCAACCTGCTCCCCTCTCCCCGTGTTTTTGTTTCACGTAAGAAGAACCAGACCTGAAGAGGGGAGCGACGTAGTTGCTGGGGAAGATGCCCACTCTCCCTGTGACGAGGGACATGCCCCGCAGCCAGCCATCCTGATCCTTCCCAAAGACGCGGACCCCTTCTCCCTTCTGCAGCTCCAGCTCCTCTGGCCCATGAGCCGTGTAGGAATGAAGAGCCACACACCTGGGGACACAGGGAGGGTGAGAGGGTCAGTGACTGTCCCTGTGGAGCACATCCTGAACCTCCTGGATTTGACTCAGCTGCAGAGCGGACGCTGCTGGCTTTGGGTGAGCGGTGGGTGATTGCCTGAAGCCCCATCAGCCAGCACTCTCATCGAGTATTTAGGTGCTGCTGTTATTGTGGAGAGAACCCTGCAGGGAAGAAACTGCCTTAACCTCAGGCCAAAGGGGATATGAATAAAAGAAGAGCCAGGAGGAGTGGAGAACAAAGCAGATCCCATCAGTGGTTTCTGTCCCAGCAGCGCCAGCCAAGGGCAACAAGCGTTGGGGAGAAGAAAGCTGCTCTTCTCCTGGCAGAGTGCTCCGCTGCTAACATCTACCTGTCCCGAGGCACAGCAGCCAGAACTCGTGCAGGTGTGGTGCTCTGGCCCAGCGAGAGCGTCAGGAGCACGTTCTGCCTTTGAAGTAGGTGTGAGCCAGAGGCCTTGAGCGGCTCGCCTTGAGTATCACCTGGAGGGGCTGGAGGCGAGAGGAGCACAGCTCCCACAGCACCATCTTCCTCCATCTCCTCCTCCTCCTCTGGCCAGAGGCCTGCAGAGACCAATGCAGGGACATCAGTTGCTGCCACTGGCCCTTTTGAGAATAAAATGGGCTTAGGAGGAGGTAGGGGGCTCTGCTCTGGGCTAGCGAGGAAACTGAGCTAGAAATTAAATTGAGATCCCTTCCAGACCCCTCTGTTGTGATTCTGGGACTAGGAGGTGAAGAAGGTTTGTTCTTAACACTGTGGCCACAAAGCACAACAGGAGCAAAGGAAGGTGACATACTTTTCACAACTTTCCCCTGTTTGTTCTTTAAAGAAATTTAATTTGGCTCCAGAGTAACACTTTTAATTTAATTGTGCTGCTGTTGTTTTTTAAGGGGAGTGTGATCTGCTCTCAAATATTAATGAGTTAGAGGCCAATACAGCAATTATCAGATATTATTTGAAAAAATGGAAACAGCAGACTAGTTGTCTAGATAGTCAGGGGCTGTCCCATAACTTTTGAAAACATTTCTCTCTCCCTGCTGTTCAGAGGAATCACTTGAAAGTTTGACTTGAAACGCCTGCTGCCTCCATAAAGTGACTTCTCTTCCTGTCCCATGCACGGACCAGGCGAGGACTGGTGTCAGGGGGCTCTAGTTCTGCACTGGTTTGTCACTTGGTGCAGGATTCATCCTGAAGGGCAGGGTGTGCAGATACTGGTTTGATACCGTAGGGTTGAAAAAGGAGCTGTGCACTATAGGCAACTTCTTGAGCTCTTTAATACAATCCTCATTCTGCAAGTTATTTTAAGGTCTTAGAGGTTTTGGTTTTTGTGCTTAGGATTGTGTGCAGAGGTCCTGGGTGACCTGTGCTAATGCACAAAGGTGGCATCATGGCTGTGCCACAGATTCACAGGTACTGCTGGTGTGCAGCAGCTCTCCATCCTGGGGAGGTGCTAATTACCACGTAGACAGGTTGTTAGTGGGTACCTCACTACAGTGCCAGGCTGAGGAAGCTTATCTGGAGGAAAACAAATCATTACGGTATATTACCCGTGAATTTTAACTCTGGGAAAGTTTTAAAAGATTGGATCATTCAAACCACTGCTAACCTTCACTGTTTTAAAATAAATAACTTGAGGGACTTAAAGAGTAACTAGTCTCTTTATGTTTAAAAAAAAAAAAAAGTAAATGTTGACAAATAGATAGAATTCTATACCTATAAATGCAGAAGTCAGGGAGTGAGGTGCAGGGAGGGTTCCCCTGCTGGGAACAGCATCATTGAGCTGTGATGCTGAGTCTTTGTGACCCCGGTTTAGCTCCATCCCCCATTGGAGCCCGCGGGGGCTGTGCTCTGCTCTGATGTCACCTGCTGCCTCGCCGGGATCTCGGGCAGGGTGGGACGAAGCTGAAGGTACCGAAAATTACCCGACCCCCCCGCAGTGTATTCCCGTTTCCTTACGTACATATAAGCTGACACGTGGTGCTGCAGGTGGGGCAGGGTGACAATGGCTGCCGAGTGCCCCAGCGATCCTGGTGCGGCGTAGTACGATGCACTGACCTACGGGGAGAAAGAAAGCAAAGAAAACAATATATTAATCTGAATATAGGGTCATTGTAGCCTATATGGAGGAGCAGCTAAAAGCATTTGACAAGATTCACCCACTCTTTAAAAAAAGTAAGCAACAAACAACAAACCAAAGAGGTTTCAGGAGAAAGAAGTTTGGAGCATTTGACAAGAAAAGGTCTGGGCAGAAAGCGGAAAACTCCTTTCACCACCGAGACGCTTTCCAGGGTATGGCTTCGTTGGACAGATGGTGCTTATCCCACCCTGTAAATGAGGAGTGTGTTGGGACAGCTGACCTGCTCTCTGAACGATGATGGAACAGGATAACCATCACCTCACAGCCCTGGCTTCCAAGAGCCCTAGGCCCGTCATTGCTGTTATCTCCTCTCTCTGACACCCACTGGAGCAGGGAAACACTCCTTCACACCGCTCCTTGCATTCGGTGTTCTCTCAGCCCTTTCACTTGGCTCTGACCAAGGTGAGTCCCTTTGATTCCTTCGCTGTCTCCAGTGCCTGCTGTGGGAATGATCAGCGCTGTGGGAAAGCAGCATTTCCAGCCCAGGCTTTGCTAACCAGGAGGAGACCGGCGCGACGGCCAGGTGAAAGCTGCTGTAATCACTGCTGTTTCCCTTGTTATTTACTTAGCCCCAGCTGGGAGTGTGGGCATTGTCTGAACCCTAAATAATGCAGTCCTTGCCCCAGTGATCTCTTAATAACTGTTATTAAAACTATTTGCCACATCTGTGGTGTCCCGCGGAGCTCTGGCAGCCCTGTGCACACACTGGTGCAGATGGGAGGGGGGCAGAGGCACCTCACTGGGGCTTGCTTGCCTTTGCTTTGGGGTGGCTCTTTCCCCAACATCACTCTGCATCTATGGAAAGGCACCAGCCACCATAATGCCCCCTCTTGCTCTCTTCTAGGGGTCTTGCATGTTCCAGGGAGGAGCCAAGGTGAGCAGGTGAGTACTTAGACCTCCTTGCCTGGTGGGTTTGTGGGCAGTGTGCTGGGCTGTCCCCATTCCTCTGACTTCCACATCTCACAGGTCCAGTGACATCCACCCACTTTAGGGGGTTTCTGAGTTGTGGGTCCTCTGCTCAGTATCCCACTGAGCATCTGGCTGCTAGCCCCAGAGCTTCCCTGTGGGGTGTTTATGTTCTTCTGCTGAGTTTGGTTTCAGTTACGTGTCCTTTGAGCTCACTGGGCTCTGGTGCAGTCCCACCACAGGCAGCTGTCCCCTCCTGGTGTGGCAGTCATCCCTGCAGCAGCTTCACCTCCATGAGGGGGCTGCAAGGAGATGGGGCTTTGGTTCAAGGGGTGAAGGCCATCCAGTAGAAAGAACAGAAGACATTTTTCCAAATGCTGACTTCTCAAGTGGGAGCAGCCCTGCTCGCCTGCCCTGCTGATGGAGAAGGAAATAGAACACTCTGAGTGCTGCAGCCTGCTTGCTCTGCCGGCTGGAGGGAATGTCCAGGTGACTGATATTCCAGTAAGGAGCAAGATGTGGAGATGTTTCAGTAGGTTGTTGGTGTGAAGTAGGTTCCCCTGAACCCTGGGGCGATGGGGAGCGCAGGCAGCACCGTGCGATATGGGCCCGCGGCTTCGGAGCGGAGGGTGGCAGCGTTCGATCCGATGTCCCCAGGATGCTCTCTCTGGCTGATCGATCCCTGTGAAAGCACAAAAGCATGTCCCAGGGGGAGCTGCTGTGGGCAAGTGGGTCATCCCTGTCTGCCCTGGGCACTGCACACGCTGTGTGTGAGCTGTGTGGAGCGGCGGCTGTCGGGAGGTGGGAACAGGGCTCCCAGCCAGGCGGGACGGCGGCAGCAGCATCCCCGGGGAACCTCAGCCAGCGGGAAGTCACCAGGCTGGGATGTGTCTGGCAGTCACGCTCTCCAGCAAAGACCACAGGATTGTTAATGATGCGAGTTGTCAGGGCTTTCATCTCTTACTCATTTCAAATCTAATTTCTAGTGGCCACGTCTGTAACGCGGTGCTGGGGCAGTGGCTGAACAAGGACCTCGGGGAAAAAAAAGCAGTGACTCACCAGCTCTGCTGCTCTCCAGTAAATCAAGTTAATTAAAAACCCAGCAACTGTAGCTTCTGCCTCTGGACCTGGAGTGGCAGGTAAAGCTTCACATCATCCTTGTGTTCCTCGTTGTCTAGTCCAGGTAGGCTCAGACCAGGCTCTCATATAAAGTTGATTTGAAATTATAATTCTGTTTTAATAATTTTGGCAATCAGTATCTTTGAAATTTGGAGATTTGGCATTTCTTTCTTCTGCCTTGGAGCAAAATGCCAACCTTTTGCTGTTTTTTTCTGATGGCCCTGCGTTGAAGTATCCGCTTCTGGATGGAAAGCTTGGTGTTTTTCATCTCTCTGCGTTCCCCTCTGTGCATGGATCCTTTCAGAGCCTGCATCAAAACTGGGTTTGTGTTGTCAACAGAGAGGAAAAAGGATTGAATGAAGTATTTTCCAGACATGTATGACTGATTTCACCATTCACTTTTGCTGCTCTCCTGTGAGTACCTTGCAAGCCCTTATAAGTACAAAGAGTTTAATCTCCTGCCTCTCTTTAAATCCATCTCCCATCCAGCTCCTCCCCAGTGTGGTTTCTGCAGTGCCTGCTGACACAGGTGCTTCCCCGTCAAGTGTTCACGAGATGCCCCATGGGGAGGGAGATTTTCCCTGATCCATGGTGGGGCGGTTGGTGCTGCTGGGAGTCGGGTGCTGCAGGTTTCACATCCCTTATCCCACAGAGAAGCCACGTGCCCTTGGCGGCCGATGTCAGGTTTCTCAGCTCACTTGAACGAGGGGCAATGGGCACCAGCGGCCCCTGGGTGGGTGTTTCCTGACCCAGGTACTGCCAGAGCAGGGGAATAAGCTCAGCTCTGACTGGGGTGACTGGGCAGAGGTTCCCTCCACTGCTGGGGCGGGGAGGGCGGGCACAGTTCAGCATCGCTGCAGCCACTTGCCCAACTGGCACATGCACAGACACGGTGCCTACAAGCCCTGCAAACTGGTTCTGGCTCCCGGCTTGGCACCGCCAAAGGAAGGAAGAGCAGGAGGAGGGCGGGTGGGTGCCGGCCGTGGCCAGTTATTCCCTTTTATGGCCTGAAATGAGCTCGACCTGATCCTGTGTGGCAGTAGGGTGTGCAGGCAGGGTGTGCTCTGGAAAGCCCTGCAGACACCCAGCATGGGTCCTCTGCCATCGCTTCTGAACCTGTAATTTATTCCGCATGTCCCCAAGGTGCCACCCCTCCAATGTCCTCTCCCCCACCAAGCACCAGCATTGCTGGAGATGTGAGTGCACCCACCGGGGACATGTCATGCACAGGGTGCTTCAGGGGGCTACTAGTGCTCCTCTTTGTCCCCCTCAAATGTATGTAGTCTTGTAGCTTTGGGAAAATGATACAGAACTACAAGCTACATGAAAATTCCCGCTTTTTTTGACCCCCACCCCAAGCAAAGCAATGAACTATTTCTTTTAAATGACTAGATCCAAATGTATACTCAATATCTGTCTGGATGCCTGTCCTTACAGAGGAGAGGGAAGCAATTAAGGATGTGATTCAGCCCACTCTTTTCTTTACTATATTGCTAATAACGGGAGATGCCAGCTTGGTACTTGTGCTCCGTTGAGTTTTCAGGGCTGGCAGGAGGCACACAACTGGTCATTGCTGTCCAACTTCTGTTTTATCTGGAGTAGCGTAAACCAAGAAACACAGATCTTTTCCTTCCAAGTAGTGCTGTGTATATAAAACTAATTGCTGTGGAGCAGCCACGCTTTTGGAAATGAGCTGCTGCTTTTCTGAACTCTCAGCACTTACTGTCGAAGCCAAACTTCCACCAGAAGCTGCTGATCAGTGTCAGCGCTTGGCTCTCCCACCACTCCTCAATCCTGCAGTTTTGCTCTGATCATGAGAGCTGCTTTATCGACAAATTCACCCCCACAGCTTTCCCACCCATTAATACCAGGAAAAAGGCTGAGTGAGACCTCAGTAGAAATGGCCAGCACGGTCCCTCCTGGCAGTGCGTATCTGGGCTTGCAAAAGAATCTCAGCTTTGTGGGTTGGTCATGGCAGCCCAAGCCCAGAGATGGGAAAGGAGAAGCTGTAACCCATGTGGCCCCTGAGCAGCACCGATCCTTCTGCAAACCTCCAGGAGCAGAGCTGTTGTTAGAAGAAAGGAGGTTCCAGCCCTTCTGAGGCAGCACGTTAACACATCTGCTCCATCGCTTCTGCTGTCGACAGTAGTTCACACTGAGATGTTTTTGGTAAAATTATACTAGGTTTGTGAGACATGATACCATTTACAATTGAATTACAGTTCTATTGTAAGGCTTCATTTCCTCTCACATAAACCAGGATCTAACATCCAAGGCTCTTTGCAGGCTGTTGCTAATACAGGATACCTGCTGGGTTTTATTGCACAGACGCTGCACTACCAGGGGCTGGCTTATTGCTTTATAAAATGTTAGAGCAACCCTGAATAGGAAAGATGTCGTACAAATCTAAACAAAACCTTTTTTCTCCCATTTCAGATGATCTATGAGGATTCTGTACTGACATTTTTAGCCAGAGTCTGGAGAAGGAGTGAGGTTCTTTTGCCTCCCAAAATGAAGAGCGGATATTGTCCAAAAAGGTCAGTCTATGTTTATTATCTCAGCCCCAAATTCCGCTTCTCCCAGCAGAGTCCCAGGTTCAGGTTGCAGACGAGGGCTGTGTGATTGCCTTCCTTCAGAACCCTCCCTCTGGCTGTGGGCAGGAGCGGGCAGGGGACAGATTCAGGGCAGGGCAAGGACCCCGATGGCTTTTCAGAAGGGCTGGCAGCCCCACTTTGCAGAAACGGGAGGTTTCAGTATTTTTGTGGGTGCTATAATTGCTGAACTGGCGTTTTGTGGGGAAGCCTGTCCTGTTGGCAGTTTGCCTTTGGAGAAAACTGTGTGGATTAGGGCACGGTAACAGAGCTCCGGCTTCCCTGGTACCTGCGTGTGCCCCGGCGGGCAGAGCAAAGGTGGGGTTTAGAGCAGGGAGCTCTGCTGAGATGGGGGATTAACCAAGTTTTTTGATTAAACCCAGTGCTTATCATTGAGAATAAGGATACTGGGAGCTCCTTGTATGCTTGAGGCTTACCAGAAAATTTGAAATACCAATTAATAAAAATTATGGGTTAGATGAAAAGGCCATTGAAGCAGTCTCAGGCAGGACAGACCTGCTCAGTACGATGCAGCCTCCTCTCTGAGCTCACTGGGCTGTTATGTGCTCAGAATTCAGGGCCTGACTGCAGTCCTACTGTGCTGGTGCAGCTTAGTTCTGTGAGAGGAGCTCAGAAAGGCTCATCCTCAAAGTAATGTGGGTGAGCGTGGCCAACGGCTGGGGTTACCTTTAATTTTGCAAGTGCTGAGAACTGCCTATTTTTGATCTACATTGTAATACAGCAATCCCGATGTTTGCAGTGTGAATTCAGATGCACACACACACATACACACGGCTGTGAATGAGCTGCTGTGGGAATTCACGTTCCTTATTACTTTCTAAAATGAAAAATAGCTTGTTTTGCAAGTTAATGTCTCTGTTTTCCCGCACTGTACACCTGGAGCTCACTGCAGCAGGGCAGAAATTGGGATGGGAATGTGCTTTATCCATGTTTAGTTACTCTGATAACTTCATTTCTCTTTTCGTGCACTCCCTTGTGTCCTTGCCTCTGAGAGCAGACCTTTCCAATTCGAAAGGAGAGGAAAAAGTCCCAGGCAGCCCAATGTGGATGATACCTCACTGATGCTATTACTATGGGTGTGCTTTAGCTTCTGGAATTGCTGCCTGTGCATCAAGTGTTTCTACCCAGGATTTGTGTTTTGGACTTTATGCCGCTCCCACAGCATCCACGCTGCTTCCCTACCTGGAGAGGGGGGCCGTAGGAAAACTCTGCTTTCTCGCTGCTCTGGGTGGCCACGGTGGGGTTGCTGGAGCTGATGAGGACGGGGGAGCTGATCTCCAGCGCCTGCCGCTCGGTGGGTGCGTGGACCATCCTGTTGAGGGTGTTGAGGGCAGTGGTGATGGAGAACTGCCGCAGGCTCTTGCGCCGGGAGTCGGGCACCTTGGGGAACGCCGGTGAGTCTGCGCCCTTTGCTTTGGGAGACCCCGTCCGTAGGGATGCACACTTGAACTGAGGGGACCAGTGGCTTTTGCTGGTCTGGAGGAGCTGCCTCGCGGTGGTGTTTGGCTGGAAGAGAAAGGCAGACATGATGGCACAGTTCAGAAGTTAGATTTGGCACAGCCCAGATTTCCCTCTCTTTCCTGATCTAACAGCAGTGCTGCGGGCAGTATTCTGATGATGTTACAGGTGATCTTTAAAAACTTGTGGCTCGGTCATGCCCCTGATGCATTTTCAGTGACAAATCACAGATGCAAAGCTACTGATGCAAAGCTGACAGTAAAATTAAAATTGCTTTGAAAAACTTGTAGCTTAGAGAACTCGTTTTGGGGCTGAGCGCTCCCCCCAGGGCTTCACCAGAAGCTTTGTTTGTTGTGCAAGCCCTTGCCTGGCAGAGGTGCTGTGCAGGGGAGAGCCAGCCGACTCTCCAGGGGTGTTATAATAAATTTAACTCTGAATTAGAAGGGACCTTTGGGCGCATCTCCCTTTCCCGCTTGTGCCGCCACACTTGGGTGGACATTGGAGCTCTGCAGCCAGCTTTAAGGGGTGAGCTCAGAGAAGCCCTCGCTGGTGGTGGCTTTCCCAGCAGAATAGATCCACCCAGTTACCTCTCTGCGGGCCAGAACATTCACAGCTTGGTCCTGCTCCCACTGAGAAGGCCTGGCTTGTACCCGCTGGCTTTAATGAGGGAAGAGTCAGGCCCTGCGTTTGCATACGGGCGATGTTCAAACAGTGTTTCTTGGAAACTGCTGATCACACAGTATTAATAGCAAAGGGCATGTGGTGACAATGTTTTTTACCATGATGACTGCCAGAGGAATTAATCATGATTTACTGCTGACATTAACGAATTGCAAAACTTGGAGATTCTCACCCACTGGTGTGAGGCAATGTGCCGGGCTGCTGGGCAGAGCAGGGACAGCTCTGACGCGCGAGAGGTGTCTCTCTGGCATTATAATTTTAAAGCAGGGATTGTTTTCACATTTCCCTCCTCCTCACCCCTTAAAGCAAGGTTTATAAACAGTAGCATGTGCATACGTACACATACAAGATGGCAATATTGTCATTTCTGTATGTAATTAAAATTAGCCTAAACAGGAAACATTTTTTTTCCCTCTCTAAACACCGGGGGACGCGATGAAATGGGGCACAAACCTAAGCATCAAAGCCAAGAAAAGCCTCGCATCTCCCAAAACAGACCTATCTTTGCCTTCTCCATAATTAATTTTTAGTTCCTTGGTGGCTTTATGTGGCCCTAACTAACTTATTTCTGTTAACGCCAGACTTAACTAAGTAATTACTGAAGCTAAAATGATTTCATTAAATGAAAAGGCATTCTACAAAATATATTAGAGCTTCAAATAAGATGTTTTACTAGTGTCCTTTTATAAAATAGCCACAAAGAAGTGCTTGCTGTAATTATGATGATTACAAGTATTAATTTTATTTCTAGGAATTCTTGCTGGTGCCATTTACACCCAACATCTCAAGCTAAACTGCAGGAATACAATTAATGTCTAGACCAACGCTAACAAAGCCCCGTCAGAGAGCGGGTGGCTGGAAGAGCTGGGAACTGGAGCACTAGGAATGCCTCTGTGCTGGTGCTGGGGATGGCTGGGGACATTGTGAGCGGCCACATCCCCACAGAACAGTGCAGCAAACAGAGCCGTTTCTGACAGAACCCCTTGAAAACACAGTTTTGGTATTTTGGCTGCATTTGGCATTTTTGCCCCCATTTTTTTCCCCGTTGCAGAGGATCACTGCAGTGAGGGAGGGGCTCACTGTCTGTAGGGTCCAGGGGCAGCGGGAGCTGGGCCGGGAGAAGAGCTCTACCCCGGGGGTGCCAGATGCACTGCTGCCTGGTGGGGGTTTGGGTCAGCACGGCCAAGGATGGGCTGTCACCCCCCTCCACGCACACGGTGGGGAAGGTCCCTGCTCTGTCACCTCACATGCCTGCTGAGGAGGGCAACACTGCCACCCCAACGGGCAGGAGCGTGGTGTCCCCAGCCCTCTGTGGGGAGAGGGGAGGTGGTGAGGCTGATGGTGGGCTCACCCTGCCATGGCAGAGAGCAGCCCCCTCAATGGCTGCGGTGCTGCTGCCCCTTTTGTCCCTGGGGACACCTTCTGCGGTGTTGCTGCTCCCCAACGCCAGCCTGTCTGGCCTTACTCAGCACAATGCTCAAACTTGTCTTTAATTTGAGGTGCGAGCGCGGCTGGATCAGGACCGTGAACACGAGTCTGACGGCGAGGACATGAAAAGCCTGTGACCTGCTGAATGCTTTCCATCGCGTGGAAATGCCTCTGTAATTGCCACACACACAACTCATAATGAAAACAGCATTTTAAGTACAAACCAAGCTCAAACCCCCTGTGCGAGAGTCGAGGTAATTGGTGCCACACTGCCCAGAAGCTCAGATGGCTGATTCAGGAGCTTAAATAACTTGACATTGCTGGAGTGCAGGTATTTGAAATACTTGGGAGGAAAACAGCTGGTTTGTATTGACTGATGGCTCTACCCCTTTGGAAGGACTTACACTTCTGAGCAACCCAGCAGAATTAAATCTTGTTAACTTTTAAGATGTTTTGATTNGAATTAAGGAGAATTTTACAGAAGCAAATTTATGTTTTTCTGGCTTCTGAACTAATGGTCAAAGTTTGGGGCTAAAATTATAATGGCTCCAAGGCTGAAGGGGTCAGAGGAGGCTGGTTCCTGCTGGCCCAAACATCCTGCAGAGTACCTGCATAAAGTTTCCATCTGCACTGGTGAAAATTTGGTATTAATCTGGCAGTAAGTGACTCTCAGCTTTCACTTCTGTGTCTGAAGGGTAACCGCCACCTGAAGAAGTGGCAGAGATTGCCAGGTGGAATCACAGGTGAATCACTGCCCGAATTCCCAGGGGGGCTTGTTGCCAAATGATCCCCACCTTCTCTCGTGCTCTGCCTGGCTGGAGGAGGATGCAGCACAGGGGCTGCCGTGGGGTTGCTGCAGAGCGGGGTTATGGAGGAGACTGCTCCAACCTTTGCCCTTCCGAAGGGTAACAGCGGCCGCTGCCCTAAGGCGGGGGCAGGAGGATGCTCTTGCTTTCTGCAGGAGTGCATTTGTGTTGGGCCTGGGCTGGCTCCCCAGGTGTGAGCTTTGCTGTGGGACTGGGGATGAGCGCAGGCTCCTCACGCAAAGACACAGCATGAGTAAGCCCTGAAACAAAGGCAGATAGAGCGAAAGAGAAAAAACAAATGCTGATGGCAGAGGTGCCTCCGGCTGCTGAGTGGGTCCCCCTGCCAGAGCAGGGGGGCTGCTGACTGTCCAGCCTCGCTGCATTGGCAGCACTGAGCCAAAAGCCCACATTTCGTAGAGCTGGGGTGATGTGTGACACTGCTCTGAACTGACTTTTCTCTTTTAATTTTCCCCTTCGATTTCTCTTGCCCCCTGCCAGCCCTGGCTCTGGGGGACAACTGGCCTGGGGACACCCCACCGCCTCCCTCTCCTGCCTCCTCTTCCCAGCCATGAGAGCAAGGAGACCACCGTGACTGTGCTGCCGGCTGAGCAGAGAAAGGGGTGACTTCTGTGGGAGGACACAGGTGCCTGCGGGCAGCACTTTCTGTTCTGCTCTGCCCTGCCATGGCTCACCTCCCTTTGCCAGGACAGGGACAGGACTTTGCTGGGAGCTGCACTTACTCAGAGGAGTGTGTCCTCTAACAGAGCAAACACAAGCCTTTGGGGAATAAAGGCAGACACGGTGACAGTTCAGGTGTTGCTCTGCAAACACACACCTCTGGTAGGCTGTGTATGTTCAGCCGGCCCTGGTGATGTACCCCAGAGCTGGAAGCAATTTCCTTTACTATGTCAGTAGGTGTCATTTAGAGACCTCCCCGGGGGTGTCTGACAGCACAGGGCCACCAACAGCCCCTCCTCACCCATGACAGCACCCTGGGGACTGCACTGCTGCTCCTGTTGGGCACTTGCATCCCTCCTTGGATGCCCCTCACCCTGCACATACCCCCGGGTGCTGTGGGGCAGTTGGGGGGGTTTAACCTCTGGTGGCGGTGTCTGGGGGAGGGGGACTTGGGAACCTTACTGCTTTCCAGAAAGGAGCTCTGGTGGAGCTGGGGAGCAGCAGAACGGCAGGCAGCTGAAAAAAGAGAGCTGGCCAGCCCCACGGGGACGTTACCTTGTGAAACGTCAGGCAGTCCTTGTTCTCCGCCTTGTCCCTGCTCCTCAGGTCGAGGCCGTAGAGAGCTCTGCCGAGGGGCGGTGGCAGGGGTAGCTGCTTGATGACCTGCACGGAGCTGGCGGGGAAGACGCCACTGACCCCGTTGACCTCCCCCAGGTACCAGTTCTCGTCCAGCTGCCGGAGCAACACGATGATGTCCCCCTTGTTGAAGCGCAGCTCCCCGGGGTTGTGCCCTCGGTAGGTGTACAGGGCCTTGGCTCGCGGGACCTGCGGGAGGAGAGGCAGCCCTTGTAGCTTGTCTGTGACAGCAATGCTCAACATAGACAGAATTCCCCAAAAGCATTTGTAATTACTGGGAAAAATGTAGAGGTCTAAGGCTTAAGCATGTGTTTATTGGGATTAACTACCCACATCCGTTCTTGATGTCTTTTTTTAATGAAGACAAGCTCCAAAATACTTATGCTAAATTTGTATCACGGTGAAAAGCAGGCTGAACTTGTTTAAGAATATTAAGAAACAATTAATGCCCTAAACTAGTCTTCCCATGGGATCTTATTGCCTGCTCCAAGGTAATATAATGTCTAATGCAATATCTGTTTTAACGAACCCAGGTATTTCTATGTCAGAATGACCAGAGGTTGCAGTCACCATCCAGCTGACCAGGGCTATCACCTGCAGCCGCCAAGTGTGGATCTACAACCCAACAGGAGCAAGGTGAGTGCAGGGTCTGCTCTCCTGTGGTTATCTCCCTGCTCTAACACCCTGTGGCCGTGACTTTATTTCAGTCTTTAATCTGGGTTACAGGAAGAGAGGCTTCTTAATGTTATTGTTGTTGCAGTATGATATGAGAAAGGAGAGATATACCAAAACCAGATGAGATGAGGGAACTTTGCCATCTTGACTCTCATCAAAATGAAGCTACAAAGTTCACTTAAAAGAGCTGCTTTACTGACCCTTAGCTATAGCAGAAAAAGCAATTTAACACACAATGGAACAGATCATTTAGACGGCTGAATAAACCCCGAGCTGTGCCTGGCCTTGGTGCTGTGAACCCATGCAGGACAGCTGGAGGGCAGCCTGAGGGGCATTTTTCTTGGGTGCAGCGCAGGCACGATGTTTTCTGTGCTCTCTGTAGCTGTTCTAGGTGTCCCTCAGGGGGGGGTCTGGACGCTGAAAACTAGCAAAGCTGAAAGGCTCGATTGTTACGTGCTTGTGTTAGTGACAGGATGGAGACACTTTCCGCACATCTACTGTGCCACACAAGTGCATTCTAGTGCCAGTGAACAACCCGTGTGTGTTTGTTTATTGCTGTATATCCATCTGATGTATATGAAATGCAAAACACTGAGTGTTAAGCGCTGTCCTTCTGCTGGCCCTTTGGCTGGAAACCAGTGCTGCTGCTGTAACTTCTGCCCAGACCTGGAGTGCTCAGGTCATTGTATGTCCCTGCAGGAGATATGTGCTGGGAAAAAGGAAAGCCAGAGCTGTCCCCAGTTCTAGAGCCTTGACCAGTTTTAAGCAGAGGTGCTGGTGCCCGTGACAGCCAGGGACAAGAGGCTTTTCAGCTTCTTCTGCGCCAGACTCTGCAGATCTAGACGGCCCTTCTCACTCCATCATGTGTGGGACTTCAGGAAAAACCTTTGTGGCTGACTTAGGTTTTGGGAAGAGAATCTCTTGCAGCACTCCCAAACACTGATGCTGGGTAGGAACAAGGAATCGAGAAGAGAAAATTTTTATGTACTGTGCTTACTTCAAAGCCTTTGAAACAGGAAACAATTAGTTGAATGTTTAGTTCTAATTAACTCATTTTGTCTGTTAATTTGTGCTAACAGTAAACGCACACACTTGGCCTAGTGACACCAAAAGTACGTTGCTGGGAAAAAGGAAGATGCTGGAAGTGAGACTGGGGCCAGCTTCGCTCTCAATCAGTGTCTGAGCTCGGACGGGGAAGAGGGAGCGTGTCAGGGCCAGGGACACAGAAACTCTCCCTGAGAACCTGTGCCTGGATGGACGCACATTTCCAATGCAGAAAAACAGAGTGTGGGAATAGAGGATTACGGGAGGGGCAGTTCTTCATTGGAATGACTCTGAGAGACTCTCTGGTGTCAAACGAGGACAATGAGCACAGAGAGAGAGACCTTTGATCCCCCAGGAGCGACCAGAAAACAAACAAGACTCATGCAAACTGTGAAAACAGCTTGTAGAGGAGGAACACAAACGGCCAGGGATGATGAGAGAATGTTTCCGCAGGAAAATAAAGCAAAACATAAAAGGCATCAAGAACGAGTTATGGAAATATATTAAAAATAAGAGAAACTCTGAAATGAAATGCATGCCTACGACTAACTGGGAAAAGTGAACCAGCTCTGGGGTGCAGAGAGTCTGGAATATTCTTTCTTCAGCAAGACATGGGATGAGACAGGAGGGCAGGCTGAAATAAGTAGCTGAAAGTGTGATTGGGACATTGGGGCTGCCTGAAACTCACCCCTCCTTTCTGGTGCTCTAATGCTCTGTCAACAAAGAGGAGATGTATTTTAAAAAGCCATAGCAATACAAAGCGTTTTGGTTTGGAACCAGCTGAAATTTACTTGAAATTAACTCTTTCAAGATCTTCACTTCATCAAAAAAAAAAAAAAATCATTCAACTCAAGTAATTTTTTAAGGCCCAGGTCAGATTTTTCCAAAGTCTGTCTTTGCTGCTTGGTTTTTAAATTTTGTTTGTCTGTTCAGATACTGAGCCAAAAATATCGCATTGATTCCCAACTTTATTTAGGATATAAACCAAGCCTTATCTACCCACACGGAGCAACCAACGTGGTGTTTACTGCACAGGGCGCTCTCCTGCTTTGCAGGCCTCTCGCAAAATAAATCTTCAGGCTGAGATTTTCAGAAAGATGTACATCAGGGTCATTGTTTTTTAGCATGTTCATGAGCCATAGGAAAGGCAAAAGAAGAACAGCCGAGCCACCCTGCAGCAAACACCCCGCCAAGGCCGGGGGAGCAGCAGGAACCCTCCAGTGCTGATGGCTCCTCCTGGTGCAAGCACAGGCAGCTGTGGGTGTATCTCAGATCTGATTTTCTTTCTCAGGCTTTGGCTGGTTTCTGTCCAGTCTTGGATGTACAGGATCCTCTGCAAGGCATCTGTTTCACTTTATTTAAAGTAGGTTAATTGCAATGGCAGAAACTGGGGTGCTAATTAAGCCTGGTGATAAAGACAAGGTGTGCCTGGAGGTAGCTGGCTCCGGGCTGAGGGCAGAGGGAAAGGCTTTCCTGGGTGAGGACACGGTCCTGGGCATGGGGTGAGGAGGGACTTGGTTTGTTTTAGTGGATCTTCCTCCCGTTAGTACGTCTAGTTGCTTTTGGTTAACCCAAGGCAGCATTTGCATTTAGTGGGGTGACAGTGGCAGTCAAGCGTTCAGCAAATATTGCCAATTTTGGCACGCTCTGGCTGCAGGATTCAGTGTCTGTTGTTACATCAGCCAGGAAAACACTCTGAGAAGCTCTGTGAAAAGCTCAGCTAACGGTAGCACAAAATTTGCGTAGAATATTTGCTGCCTGGTAGCAGGGAGGCAGCAACTACAAAGAGGAAACCTCCCTGGTGAACCATAGAATCACAGCATACCAGGTTGGAAGGTACCTCAAGGATCATCTGGTCCAGCCTTTCTTTGCAAAAGCTCGGTCTAGATAAGAAGGGAAAAAGCTTTTTGTCCCTGTGATGCCATGCAGTACTACAGCTACAGTAGTAACGCTAAATTAAATAAATAAGAGAGGAGAGTCTTTCCTGTTCCCCTGTGTGAAAGCCTCTAATGTCAGTGGGAAGCTGAGCAGAAGGGAATGGCCCAGGACATCAAATTGCCCACGGATGCTTCACAGGCAATCGAGCAGATGGGGACCAACGGTATGTTTTGCCAGGACTTTTGGGCCAAGGGCAGTCAGCGCTCATGAACCCAAACCTGGGTGGGTTTTGGTGCTGAGGAAATGCTTTTTGTCTGCTGCAGAGAGCCTGGCCTCTCCCAGAGAAGCCTTTCCCTCCCTGCTCTCTGGTGGCTGTAACTTTTTTTCAACTCTGTCTCATTTTTCCTGAATTTTTTTTCCCCCTCCTCTGTTTTCATCTCCCCCATGCCTGAGTGAGACATGACCCTATCACCATGCCCCCAGGAGGTATTTCAGAGTCTCTGAACAGTGAGAGACCTCCCTTGCCACAGGGTTGCCGGCAGAGCTGCTGGGAGAGCACTGGGCTGTGGAGCCAGGACTCCTGCTCTCACCAGTGCCGTGCTGTGCACGGGCTCTGGGGGAGACGCTTTCCTCTCCTTGCCTGCTCTGCCAGCAGGGATGGTCATGGCAGAGGCACCTCAGCACCCTGTACCCATTCCTAGTGGATCTGAGGTTGATGAGGGAGAAAAGCTTATTATTTTTTTTTAAGACTATTTTTGGCATTTGGCATCAGCTGTGCCAGGGCAGCCATCCAATACATCTGAGTCTCCCTCCGTACAAAACAAAGCAGCAAATTAAAAATATGTACATGTGAGGAAGCAATTCAAAGCATCTCTTCATAGCTGGGAGAAATGCACACTATAATTATCTTAAATGAGCTAGTTGTAACTTCCTCGTTATTGGCAGTGGATTAATGTAAGACCACACACTCATAGCACTGGTATTTAAAAAAAGAAAGAGAGGAAAAAGAAGTGTGTGAGGCTGGCTGGGGTGCGGGTCACCAGGGAGAAGGACTAAAAATTGCCAAGAATGGAGGAAAGCCAAGCCAGGGAGCACAGCAGATAGGAGAGATTTCTGATGGAAGCTGCATCCTTTTGATGGAGAATTTCTGATGGACACCCCTAAACCTTGTCCCAGGCTTCCCCAGGAGCAGCACAGCCTCATGGTGACACCATCTCTCCAGGAACAGACTGAGCTGCTGCCTGCAGTACACTGGGGTGAGTGGGAGGAGGAGGCCATAAACGTCCTTGCACCCACCTGGTCTTCATTTACTCCTTCAGGTGTTTCCAAGCAAGGATCATCGTGGATGACATCAGTGAGAGGCAGTAATGGCATCAGATGGGATCCTCTGGTCTCCCAGATGCTCTAACTTTGCCAACATCCACGACTGTGTTAGATGAACACATGGGATGAGTAACAAATTAATCCTAATTCTTGCTGTTGATGTCCAGGAGTGCTTCCTCCTGATTAACTGCATGCCAGAAAGAGGACAGCAGGAGCTGTTTGGGCAGGAGTGAGCCCCAGAAGCGCTGCGTGCTGTGGGCATCCCTGTTCCAGCACTGCTGCCCAGCACCTGGGTTGGACCTGGCACCCCAAACCTCAGTGGGCACCCTGCTAGCTCCAGCGGCGGGGCCAGACCTGTGGGGCTGAGGGGGCTGCTGGCAGATAGATCAGGAATGGCCTCGGATGTGTCTGGACGTGCACCCTGGTGGTTTCCCAGCTCTAATATTCCCAACCCCGCTCGGGGAATGCCCTGCAGTTGCTCTCTGATGTGCCTGGTCCCTCAAGGGCAGGCGGCTACCCCGAGTGTGCAGTCTTCTCCCCCAGCGCCTCAGTCTCTCTGCTGCAAATACTGGGGGCCTGATCCTGATTTGGGTGTCACAGGTGTCACTCCACATGTGGAGAGGCAGTCGTCCCCCAGGACATTGCGCAGGAGAACTGGCCGGGTGTGGGGTGTTGGGGACCCCAGCCCCCTGAGCAGGAGCAGCAGCAGCTCTGCAGGGACTTTGCCTCCCTGGAAGGAGCCAGCTCAGCACAAACGGACCCGGGACACTGAGCTGCAAGAAGCCAGGCCACCCCCAGCTGCGTCACTTGGAACTTCTGAGGGGATAGAGATGGTGTGGAGGGAAGACTCAGCCCCATGCTCTGTGTGAGCTCTGCCTTCCCCTCCCACCCCTGCACCGTGTTGTTTGTGCAGAAAAGCTAAATATCCATGCTGTGCAGAGGCAGCGATATTCCTGTAGATGCACGAGTTCTGTAACACAGAACAGCCTCCGTGAGAGGAACGATTTATTTCTAGGATAGTGCCAGGAAGAAGAGAAATCTAGTGCTGGATGTCTTCCAGTTTGATTTTTTTTCTCTCATTGGGTGCTGTGGATTCAGTTTTCAAGTATTTTTTGATTATTTTTCATTCTGGAGCAGTTTGGAGCAGGGCTGGTGTCGGTGAGGGGGGTGGAGGGGGGAATTGGCACCCAGGGTGGTGCAGGAGTGCTGGAGCCAGAATTTGCCAGAACTTGTTCTTCAGGGAAACATGTTGAATTGGGTCCTGTGAGCCTTGAAACTCCATCGTGCCAGCTCTACACCTGGGTAGCAGGAGTCCAAGTGCAGCCTAAATATTAAACTGAGGTGCTTGAAAGAACCTCCCACCCAGAAAGGTGCCACTGCAGAGCAAAGAAGGATCAACACTGAAGGATGGAGGAAGCTCTTCCTGCCAATGCTGTCTCCTTTTCTTTAAAGAACTGCATGGTGTGGAGAGGTGGTAGGCAATGGGTGAGGGTGTGTTTCATTGCCCAGGATCCACAAATGAGCACTGGAGGTGTACCAGGGTGGCTGAAGAAGTGTTAGTGCATCTTTGCTCTCGACTGTGACCCAGGGTGACCCGTCAATCTCTGCAGAGGGATGCTGTATCTTCAGTGCAGGGACCCCCACAGTGTCCCGCAGCACACATGGAAACATCCAGAATAGTTGATGCGTGTAGGAGGTGGAAAGCTTGTGTCCCGATCCTGCTGAGCAGGTGGGGAGGGCAGTGAGACAGGATGGCCAGTGGTCTCCACTCTCGGGGACCGTAGGTGTTACTGGAGGTGGCTGGGTGCTGGGCAGCGCAGGAGTGAGTGATTCTTGCCTGGGAAAGCGGGTAATCGTAAGGGAACAGTGCAGGAGAAGGGTGGGAGATGGTGCAAATGCCATCCCTGCCTTACCCATGGAGGTGGCACAAGGGGAGTGGGAATGGCCCACCCAGAGGCAGACAGTGATTCCAGGACAAATCTGAGCGCACAACCGCAGCCATGCATGATTGTGCATGGAGAGCTGGTTATTATCTACAGACTGACGCCAAAGGACACACTGGCTTTTCATAAAGAGCCATAATCAATAACAACTGCCATCCATTCTGATTGCTAACTTTCTGAAGCCGCCCTCAGCATCCTGCCACTGACTGCCCGCATTTTGATGGGATGAATGAGCCCCACATCGTCTCCTTTGTGTGCTCTGCTAGCGCAGTTTCAGAGCTCTTTAGGATCCAGTTGGATGAAAAGAGCTATTTGAATGTAAATTAATTGCCATTACAATTCTGTTTTTCTGCTTTTCGGCAGAGGAGATAACTTCAGCCTTGTCACAGAGAACAAAACCATCAAAAGTGAACTTGTCATTTCAATCTCTTCATATAATTATGTTCTGAGGATTCAGGCAGTTGGGTGGTTTCTGCATTATTTCTCCCCTGAGGAAGACTGCTCCCATCTTCCAAGCACAAGCAGGCTGCGCACCAGGGAGAAGTCAGTCCCCTCTGACTCGAGTTGGTGCTGGGGCTTACCAGATCGTACAGAGCAGCTTCTGTGAAGGACAGGATGGGGAGATGCTATGCCAGTGACGGATGAGCCCTGGGTGAGTGCCTGGCTGCCTGTTGGTAATGTCCCCACAGCTTTGGAGGAGGATAGAGCCAGATCAGCATTTACTTTGGCTGCATGAAGCCACAAGAGAGATTTAGGTGGGCAGGAGGGGTGCTGAGGCACATGCAAGGCAGAAGTTCAAAGACTCACAGAATGGTTTGGGTTGGAAGGGACCTTAAAGACCACCAAGTTCCAACCCCTGCCCTGGGCAGAGACACCTCCCACCACACCAGGTGGCTCCAAGCCCCCTCCAACCTGGCCTTGAACCCCTCCAGGGATGGGGCAGCCACAGCTTCTCTGGGCAACCTGGGCCAGGCTCTCACCACCCTCACACCAAAGAAGATCTTCCTGAGATCTCATCTAAATCTCTCCTCTTCTAGTTTGAAGCTATTGCCCCTCATCCTATCACTACATGTCCTTGTAAAAGTCTCTCTCCAGTGTTCTTGTAACCCTTTTAGAGACTGGAAGGGGCCCAAAGGTCTCCCCAGAGCCTTCTCTTCTCCAGGCTGAACCCCCCCAACTCTCTCAGCCTGTCCTCCCAGCAGAGGGGCTCCAGCCCTCCCAGCATCTCTGTGGCCTCCTCTGGCCCCACTCCAACAGCTCCATTGTGCCGAGTTGGGCCTGAGCATGGCATTGTGCCGTAGCTGCCCACTCCTTGGTCCCAGTCCCGTGCCATGGTGGAGGCAGTGCAGGGCCTGGGTGGTGTTCCTGTGTGAGGAGAGGGGGGAGGCAGCAGCTGGTGTGGGGCACAGCAGGGTGATGCTGGGGACCGGTGTATTGAAGCTGCAGCGTTGGCATGAAACCTTTTCACGCCTCTTCCACTCATGGCTGCTGCTATCAGATGTTTTTGTCTCTGCTGCAGTCAGCAATCTCGGGCAGTGGTTAAGTTGTGTGTCATGGTTTTAAGCCACACGGAAAACAAACTGTGTCAGCCCTCGGCGTGCCCGGTCATGATGCTCTGCCTCAGCACCGCCGTTCTCAGAAGTGGCTGTTTACTGGGCAGGGAGGGAACCCGAGTCCCGCGCCCGACTCCTGCTGCTCCTGGCCCCTCTCCCTGTGCTGGGAATGGGACCAGTGCTGATGGTGCCCTCTCCCAGCACTGCCCGGCACACAGCCATGGCTGCGCTGCAACCAGGATGGTGCTGGTGGCTGAGAGAGGATAAGGGTTGGCACAGGTGGCTCTGAGGGGAGAAGGGATAGCACTGGTGGCTGTGAGAGTATGAAAGATAGAGCTGGTGGCTGTGAGGGGATGAGGGATGACACCAGCCGCCCCTGCAGGCAGCAGGTCTGCAGATGGCAAGTGTCAGTGCTGTGTCCCCACCACTGTTTAAAGCTGCCAGGGCTCCTCTGCGCCTTCTGATTGCCCACCAACCCAGAATTTAGTTTTCACATTATTTCAGGGAAGTGCCTACTTAGTGACGGTATGTCTCTCCATTAGCCTACCACCTCCGCTTAGCAGCCATTTTGATGGTAAATTAATGACTGTCATGAAGTGATGGCCACCAGCTGGGCCTCACCTCAGCTGCTGGACAAAACTGGGGAGGACACTGTCTGCCTGGCCTTGGGCATCCTCAACTTGCCTTGAGGCTGGTGGAAGGAGCTGCTCTCCCATTTCTGTGTTTCTGTTTCCTAGGGCAGACTGACCAACTGCAGCCCAGTTACCCAAGGCACAGGCCAACACAGTTTCTTCCCTGCAAAGCCAGTGAGAAATTCAGGGCCCATCAGTTGCTCAAGGCCCAAAGAAAACCCTTTTATTAAAAGGTTCACGTTGCCAAAGGACACATATGTGTCTCTTAAATTCTGCCTACTCAGTTGTATCTCCTGTCCTGGCATCCAAAGAAAATGGAGGTTCTCCACATCAGGGTAAACTCAAATATCCGTTTACAAACTCATAAGCAAAAGTTTTTTTAAAAAAAGGTCACGGTTCGTTTTTCACTTGCACAGTGCCTTGCACAGCAGAGTCCTGGTGCTACATGGAGTTTGAATGCCTGAAAATTAATAACAGCAGAACAAAGTCCAGCATTGTTGGAACTAGATGATATTCAAGGTCCCTTCCAACCCAAACCATTCTATCATGTAAGATCAAGCACCGCAGTTTTCTTTGTGAGCAGGACAGAAGCAAAGTAAAGGACAGCAAGACAAGGTTTAGTTGGCAGCGGTGAATGGACTTTCTCCCTGCCAAGACCTGGCCTCTCTCAGGATGTTTTTCACCTCCAGCCCTGGCACACCAGCAGAACTTCACCTCAATGGGCCTCCCTCTGCTCCTCCCCTCCCTTCCCTCTGAAGGGGAAAGCTGCAAACTCAGGCCAGTGACCAACTCTGCAGACCCGGGGATGGTGGCCAGTCACCGGCGGGGAAGCTCTGCAAGAGGAGGAGAGCTCTCAGACTTTCAGCCTCCTGGCTGACCACGATACTCAGCAGGTGAACGCGCACGCTAAGAAACCCTGCTGTTCTATTCCTGACTTGCCATCTGAGCCTGACTCATTGCCTTGGTAACAAATTAAAACACTTTTATGTGTTTGCAGCTTGGTACCTTATTTTGTAAAACCAGGGAAACTGGCTCCTGATGGACCATGGAGGTCCTTTGGCTTTTCCCCCACCCTGAGGAATTGCCATGCTGGTTGCCCCGGTGGGGAGCCTTGTACCCATCAAAAGTGCAGAGCAGAGTTGGCTGGTAACTGAAAGGGACTTCAACCGTCGTGGGGTGATCATGCACCCACCCCAACCTTCTGCAAAGCCATCCGTCATGTCGTCCTGGCCTGGCTTCTGTATGACAGCACCACCTCCCTTTTACAGCACAACTGGGTGTTTCATCCTCCGGTGTTTTCTTTTTAAGCTTTCCATAAGGAACCTGACATACCCCCATCCCCTGGCTTGAGACTGTGTTTCTCTCTTACACCCCTCTTGAAGAGAAAGGAAGGAAGGGCTTGATCTCCTGCCATGTGTAACACCAGCCCTTCCTCATGGCTGCAGCTACCGCAAAGGCTCTCTTCTTGTTGCACACACAGCTTTTGGCTTGTGTGTTGTCAGACAGTCTCTATCATGGTGACCTCACTCTCTCTTTGCGGTAGATAAAAGTGCTAAAACTACACGCAAAGGACAAAAAAGGCATTGGACGGTATCCTGTATGAGGTGCCAGGCAGCACTGCGGAACCAGTTCCTTGGGCCTCACTCAGCGTTTTCCAGAACGAGACAAACCCTGATGGGATGTGGCTTCGGAGGTAATTGGGGCAAACCCTTTCTCCCAGGAGGTCAGGAGACCATGCAGAACTTTTAGCCAAACAAAGTGGCTCCACTGCCAGCTGAGGGACCCTGTGGCACAAGCAGCCACCACCCACAGCAGTGGCACCTCCCAATGTGCCAGAGTCCCGGGTTTGCAATGCTTGTATAGTGCTTGTATGGCCCAGCACAAGGTGACATGCTATGCGTTATGAGGTCATTACTGTGACTGCATGGGAACTGCTGGGGTTTTTTTGAGGGTGGAAAGGGTGGGTTGCACAGTGAGTGGGTCAGGAAACACGTTTGCCTCTGCTGGGCGCAAACATGAAGATTGCTTTGAATAAGGTTTCAAAAAGATCCAGCAATCCAAGTCCTGTCTGTCAAATCCAGAGAGGAGCTGGAGATGTTTCTGGAGGAGAAGAAAATACCAAGACACAGGCACTAAATATAGACGTCCGTGTGAAGGTGGCGACGTTGGAGTGCGGTGTATTTTTATCCCATTAGAGGTGTTATCTGTCTATCTCCCATGAAATGCTGGAGGGGGGTGTTACAGCACTCGCTTCATGCACAGAGAAAATAGCCGGAGTCACAGTTAAATCTGTGTGGTCTGTGTTTTCCAAAGGCAAGCTGTCATACTCGGGATTTTTCTCCTCTGGCTCACTGCCCCGTGTTTGTTGCACGACAAAGTTCATCCTCCAAGTAGCTGTTTAGTGGCCGGGGTGGATTTTTGCTGTGTGCAGGGCACGGTTTAGGTCTGCTACTCATCAGAGACCCAGGGGAGCTCTGTGCACCTCGGCACACCCCATCTTGCTGTTCCCTCCCCAGCGGCAAGACCGTGTTTGGCCTGTGTTGGGGCTGAAGCCAGATAAGAAAGATGCCTCGGTGCAAGACGTAACCACATCTGGCACATGCCAGGGGCAGTTCCTAAGAGTTCAAAGGCTTCAGCGTAGATTATTTACGCATTCACCTCCTAGCAAATCCTTTTATTCTTAAATTCCAGACAGTTTATTATGTGGAGATCCTGAAAATCCAAAGACTTGTTCTCCCTGCATAGAAGTTAAAGATCTTAAAACCTGGCCAGATGCCCCAGGAGCAGGTACGGGGCAGTGATCCCTGCTTGGTACCGATACGCACAAACCCAGCCCATGCCCACCCTGTGTTAGCATGTAGGGTGAGGATTCCAACGTGATTTAAGTGCTAGCAAGTAAGAAATAGTTTGGGATGGGCTGTAACTAGACTGTTCCCTGTTTTTGAAGGACTGGCTCTGTGGAATTCCTGACTGAAAACTGAGTGTTGTGTTACTGCTAATTCAGCAGCTCTGCCGGGGCCTGCTCGCACATCCCCCTCGGAATGGTACAGGTTCTTGGCTTGCTTGGTGACAAGGGGATTTATTCTACTTTTTTGTCTTCATGGATGTTCATGAAGATGAAGAGCAAAAAGCTGGCAAGGAAACATCTATCTCTACTGAGAAGAGAAACTTTGATCAAACTTGTGATTTTTCTCAGCTCTGTGGAGTAAAGGAAGTTTATTTATAGAATGGCTTCATTGGTAAACACAAAACATGTCCTGTATCCTGCTTTTGATGGCGTACCTGGCTGCAGTGCAGCACGGGGCATGTCAATTGTATTTGCTTTGTAGCACGAAGCGGTGTAGGTATTAGTGGTAATTAGCAGCCTATGCAGATTGGGACAGTCTTTCTCTGGAGAGCACACGACCTTCCACTGCAGTCGCAGATGAATTCTGCACTGTCGAGTACCCAGGCAAGCAGCCGTGGTGGGACGAGCTGTGGTGGAGCAGGATCGCACGGTCACTGTTCTCACTGTGACTCTTGACGAAACACATCAGTTCTGGGGTTTGGATCCTCTGGAGGCCTCTACTCTCCCAGGTTACTTCAGGGGAATCCCCTGACACTCAAGTGCTCTATGGTGTGGGGAGATGAGAAGTCACCCTGATGGCTGTCTCAGCACCGCACAGGGGCTGCTGGCGTGTCCCCACTGCTATCTGGTGAAACCACTTCAGGGGAGGGTCCGCGGGCATCAACACCCCCCTACAGCACCCAGAGTAGCGCCTGAGCCCGTCCACAACTATTTGAAACCACCAAAACCAAAATGTGACTAATGCGTCGCATTCTTCACCTTGCAGCCGAGGATTCCAAACTGTTTTATAATTAATGAACTAATTAAGTCTAAGAGCATTCCAGTGTAACATGTTTTTATATCCCTCCATCAAGAGGCATGGGAAGTCAGAGGGCTGTCCCAGCATTGCAGGAGCCGGTCCCCAGCCCTCTCGCTCACTACTTCTGCCGATTCCCAACCATTTGGTCCTAAAATGCTGTTGGGAGCTGCAGACTGGGGGATGTTCCCTTTAGATAATACCAGCAACAAGCTCCTGCCTGTCCTGAGAACTCATGAAAGAAATGTGAAATGGGTAAGAGAGAAGAAAAAAAGAGACGAACGTGTTTGTGCTTTTGTATCTGGGGCTGGGGGAGTCCAGTTGGAGAAAGTACAAACCTCCTAATTTTCACTCAAATGAGGCCCACGATGGCAGTGCCTGGAAACTGTCTCTTGTTGACGGTTTGTACCTCATACGAACAGCACCAAGATCCCTCCTGCAGCCCCCCCCTGGAGAGCTGGTTCCAGTGAGGGCCCTCTCCATCTGTGGCTCTGCTGCTCAAGGAGCTGTCAGCCCTGCTGATGGCCCAGGGCCACCGCGGTGCAGGCTGCTGAGCCACACCAGTCACTGCGGAAGGGCCCAAGGATAGTGCTTGCCCTCGCTCCACTCTGCTTTCCCACCTGGGACCCACTCATCCAGGGTGTCCCCTCCAGCCCCTGGTTCCCTCAGCGCAGAGGAGAGAGGACCTGTCCCCTCTCTGCAATTCTGAAAAATGCTCCGAGATTTATCAGCCATTGGAGCCAGACTTTGGAACATTATAAAGAGGCTTGTAGAGACATCATGCAGAAGAATAGTTCAGGTGGGAGAAATGGAAACCCGGGAATACGATGCAGGAATGGTGAGGCCACAAGTCAGTCTCTACCCCAAATTCAATCTGAGCCAAGTTCCTTTAACAGGTCTAATATCATGTCCCCATTATTTAAGAAAAGTTTTTGTACTATTAAAGAAAATGACAGAAACAACTTAGAATTTTAAAATGAGCCTGGTAAATCATCCCTAGATAAAGTTAATAAGTCACATTTACTATTTCTCATTAGTGAACCTGAAAGAATTTTGCCAGAATAAGCATCTTTCGTTGCTCTTTCTCTCTTTCTTTTCCAATGGCTGGGGAAACTGAGGTGCAGCAATGGGAAATACTTTCCTCCACCTCTAACAGTTACGGTCTTGCAATTACTGATTTAATTGCTGTCAGTGAAAAACCAGTATATTGCCCAAAAGTCAAAGTGCCTCAAGTGTGCCCCAAAAGCCAGGAAGCACCTAAAAACCTCTGAGGAAAACAGCTGCTGTGGAGTTTTTCTAAGGAGAAGGGCAAGCTGGGTTTGTCTCAGCCCGAGAGTCGGTACAATCGCTCTTGTGCTGAACTCAAAATAGTCAAATATCACAAGGAAAGAGCAGTCAGATTTGCAAACAAAACCATCTCTCATACTTCAAACATTTCTGCAACGCTGCTAACAGGAAAGTTTCATAGCTCTCGGCACATGAGGAGAAAGCTCTCTGTGCTGTCAGACAGAGTAAAGGATGTGGACGCTCCTTACCCCTTCCATGTGGATCCTGGGGCTGGTGGCCACCCGGTGCTGGTGCAGCTGCAGCGCCCTGGGCACCCTCCTGAGGGAGGCAGGGGAGGACAGGACCCCCGACCTCTGGATGGAGCCAAATCTGGTGACGTTTTGTCCACACCTGACTCCATCCAGGAGGCGGATGAGGAGCAGGTTGGAGGGCAGCTGCTCGATGCTGCAGAGCACAAGGGTCCTGCACTCAGGGCACCTCAGCTCCTTCTGGGACTTCAGGATCCTCTGCAGACAGGGCTTGCAGAAGGTGTGCTGGCACGGTAGCACCTTTGCGGTGGCATCGAGCTTTTCAAAGCACACGGGGCACTCCAACAGGTCAAGGAGAGCTAAATCATCCATCTTCAGAGGAGGTTTCTGTCAGGAGCAGAGCTGGGGCCATCCACATGCCACATCCACTGGAGCGGGCTGAGCCGCCTTCCTGCGCTGGCAAGAGCGGCACGGCGATGCCGGGCTCAGCCAGCCATCCTGCACGGAGGGAGAGGGAGGAGGCAAAAAGAGCAGAACTCGGCTGCTGGAGTATGTAATACATCCCACCTACATTGCAAAGCAGTGCCTCACCAGCCAATTTGCAAATGTATACTTTGCGCTCGCATCCAAGTTTGCAGTGAGTCACAGTGAGTCAGTTCGCGCCAGGGGACGGCGCTGGGGCTGACGCCAGAGGCAGGAGCCCCGGGTCCCTGCCGGGTCCCGCAGCTGGGCCGGGCAGCGCTGGCCGCAGCAGGGCAGGCATGCACAGCCTCCCTCACACTGCAAAGTTGGTTTCAGTGCTCCCCTCTCTGCAGAGCATAACTGACACGGCAGGAAAAAATGCACCAGCTCAGGAGATGAGAGTCCCTGATAAACATCGAACTGGACCTGTTTACACTGGGCTCTGGCGGGGGGCACACATCCCTCCCTCGCACACCTACGTGCCACCTCCCTTTTCAGATGGGTCCCGATTAAGCTCGCCCTCTGCCCATTTTGACAGCACTTCTATAAAAAGTCCTCCAAACACAAACACTCCGGAGGTACCTGGCAGAGCGGCGAGGCGCTCCGCAGTGCCATCCTCGCCCGGTTTGGCAGCCTCAGATCTCTGAAGCAACCCAAGACGATTATTCCTCCCACAGCCTGAAGTCACTCAACCTGTTCAGCTCCTCTGGTGCCGCACGCTGCCTGCGACTCCAGTGCACACCACGCCAGGATTCAAGCCCGGACTTGTGGCCCCACAGCACAGATGGGAGGCCCCGCACCCACTATGTGCTGAGGGGACCGATGGCAGCCCTTGGTGGCTGCTGGGACAGGGAGCCTCTGCCAGACCCAGCCTGGCCTCAGCTTTCTGCGCCTGGTGCTCAACATGGGGAGTGACTGCTCCACCGCTCACTCCTATGGATGCTCACCTCAACAGTGACTGCTCCATGGGGCAAGAGGGAAAAACCAAAAAGCAAGTGTTTGGGCCGGGGCTGACTCCCCGTGTGACTTCGAGTGCCCTCCCCACGGCTCCAGCAGCTCCTGGCTGTTCCCACTCCTGGGCCTCTAGGGTCCCGTGCTGGGCTGAGACACCACGACCGGCTGCTGAGCACGTCCAGCTTCCAGCAGCACTCCCATGGAAGTGTGCCCGTGGGCTGCAGCGAGACCCGAGCCCAACTGCAGCGGGGAGCTGACACAGGCACCTTCTCACCTCAGTGACTGCCGGCTACAGCAGGGGAAGCCAGGGGACATTTCATGGTCTCTGCAATTTGCATTCTCTTTATCAGCTGAATTCCTATCTGAGGTCTGCCCTGCTCACACCTACTGATGCATTGCCTAAGGAGAGAGCAGAGCATGCAGTGAACAGCCAAGAGTTTTCCTTACAACCCCTGCTGTAGCTCAGCCCTGTCTTTACAACCTCCAAGTACTACAGAGGTTAGAGGAGAAGACTGCAAATCTGCAGGAGCGGTTTCTGCTCCATCCTCTCACAGATACTGCCATCAGACTGCACACATGGCCCTGCTGTGTCTCAGCAGGACTCATTCAGAAATATGGAGGGCAAATAGTTAATGCAGGGTTTTTTTTCCAACAACCCCCCACCCCAATTTTATCGAATAAAAGTTTTTTCTTCTTTTTTTTTTTTTTCTAAATTGATGGCCATTTGGTTAAATTAAACTGTTGACAAACATCTTCAGGATAATGCAAGAAACCAGTGACCTCACTCTGTTTCATCTCAAGATTCCTTTTACTTTGGTATTTCTTTGCAGTCTGTCATATGCTGATTGCGCTGGGCTGAGTGAGTGCGCGCTTTCTCATGGGAGATATTGCAAACAACATCTCCTCAGCTACCGGCGCTTTTCAATGCAACGTGTGACGTACACTACATTGAAAACAAAGGGTTTGAAGGTTGTTTTTCTGTTTTGCTTATTCTTCCCTGTTTGTGCCCTGTGATTAACACTCACGTATTTTCATCTGGTTAGAAAGGAAACAGAACTACGGAACAGCTCGTGGTGGCCGTTGGTGGAAATGAAGCTGGACCGGCTGGTTCTGGGCACGCCAGGGAATGCTAATCCCAGACCAGCTCTGGGGTGTGAGCACTTCAGTTTTCCTAAACTTCCAGGGCCACTCTGCTCTCGCTCTCCTGTCCAACCCGGGTTGGGACTGAGCCCCAGCGACTGCTGCCCCAGCACCGGGGGCCACCTCGGGAGGAGGACCCAGTGGTGCTGGGGGCACTTGGGAGGCCCAGGGGTTCCAGAGAGGTCCAAGGCAGCAATGACTCTCTAGGCTCCCTGAGGGGCTGGGTCTTGCCCCTCTCCAGTGATAAGTGGCTGTGGAAGAGTGCCATGCCATGCCACGCTGTGCCGTGCCATGTGTCTCCTGGGAATGCCGATGTGCCAAAGCTCTGGGCAACCTTTTCCCGTGAGGCCAGGAGCAGCTCCAGCCCACCCTCTCCCCACCCAGGGCTCATGGGGACGGGGGCTTTTTCCAACCAGGAGTTTCTAAATTCCTGGCACGGTGAGGCTCTGATCTTGATTGCAGTCCCCGGGTTCTGCTGCAATATAAAAGCCAATGATGCTGACACTTAGCATTTATATAACACTTTAAATCTTCAAAGCACTTTCCAAATGCTAATTCATCTGTGGAACGCCCCTCGGGCTAAGCATCACCCTCACTTTACATGGAGAAAACCAGGAGAGGAGGCCACACAGCATATCAATGTCCAATTTGAGATGGGGATGTGAGGCTTTCCTGGTTCTCCACACTCAGACCCTCCCACTGAACTTTATTATCGGCCACCGCCTCTCCCTTGCGGTGCGTCTCCTAATTGGGGTTAAAAAACAAAGGCAGAGCTAGGAAGGCGCTAGTCCTTCCCTTTCATTTGAAAAGTCTCTGTTTGATGCTGATGCTGTAATTAACTCCAGGCAGGATGCAGCAGGGAGCCCGCTCGCTCCGAGGAGGCTGCTCCATGGGCAGCGCTGAGCATGGCCCATGTCGCTGCTGCTGCCCCAGCCCTGCTGGGCACAGGGTCCCTCTGTGCCTGGCCCAGGCAGGGACACTTCATGGCCAAGGGATGAAAGTGCCAAAGTAGGTGTTGCGGGAGACTTTTAAGCAGATTGGTTTATCACGAAGCTGGGAGTTGGGAAACAGCGTTGAGTGGAGAAAGAGTCGTGCTGTGATGTGCCTGTGATGTCCCTGTGATGTGCCTGTCCTCTCCTCAGGGCTGCACACATGTGTCCCCCCAGGGAGCTGCGGCCCTCACCTGCCCCCACCTCCAAAGGCAACTCAAAAAAAGAGCTCAAATGGACCCCAAATCAAACAGCAAATGCACTTTGTCCCCATGGTCCCGCAGGAGCCATGCTGACTTTTTCTGATGGGGCAGATTTTGGTGTGTACCTGTGTGCCTGTGGCTTGGGGGAGTGTGTGCCTGGAGCGGGCAGGGGCTTCCCAGGGAGGCTGTGAAACACCTCTGCTGCTTGGCACCTCGCAGAGGATGCCACACGCCTCCTCCAGAGGGGGAAGAGGGACATTTCATGCCGTTTTTAGCTGGTTTAGGGCAGGGAGAGGGGGTGCCTCGTACAAGCTGCTACGAATTATAGATCTGAAGCCAACAGCTCGTCCTCCCACCCACCCACAGACACATCGCCCCGTGTTGGTGCTGAAGGGGGGCAAATGGCAGGTCCTGCTCGTGCCCCTGAGCCCTGAGGGCCGGGACAGGGAGTGGGGGGTGTGTGTGTGTCCTGGCCTGGGGTGGCTCTGCTGCTCTGCTCCGCTGCAGCCGGCACAGCATCGGCCAGCACAGTGCCAGCCAGTGTGGCAGCAGCGGTGGGCTGTGCACACAGGGTCTAAGGCTAATCCAGAGAAGCTGCACGTTTAGTAAATACATTGCATTTGCTCGAAGACAGAACCAGGGCAGCGTGAATGTGCAGGGATGAGCACAGCATGGGGCCCGCAGCCAGCACAGCAAAACCCTCCCTAAAACCTTCCCATCTCTCAAACCCACCCCTGCTCCTCTCTGCCATGTTCTGGGCGGGCAGCCCTGCTCCCACCCCCGGGGGGCACACAGCAGGGATGAACCCACCGGGAGCTGGATACTACGGCTTTCCTTCAACTTTTTCCCTCTCAGGAGGCATGTATCAGCTGGCGGGTAAAAGCCAAACACTGAGAAGCTGTCCACACAGATGTGATGTCCACACATGAGTACAAGGAGTGGTTTGGAGAGCTGTTTATTAATCGTAGGGACAGTTGAATGCTGCATTTTGCCCACAGCAAATTTTGTGCAGTATTTTGTGCAGCCTTGCTGTTGGGTAAGACGGGGGCTTCAGCCGATTCTGGAGGAGCTGGAGCAGAGTGGTGCCTATCCAGAAATAGAGAAGTATTTTTAAATGTAATTTATTCACTGATTTTCCTTAAGACAGATTGTTATGTGTTTGTTGATGTGTCATTAGAAGTAGCTGGTGGTGGAGCTGGGCTGAGCAGCAGCAAGTGGATGGGCATTGTTGTCCTCCCTGTGCTTGGAGAGGACCTGGGCCACCTCCTCCTCTTTCTCCTCCTCCTCCTCCTTTCTTCTTCCTCCTGCTCCTGCTGCCTGATCTCTGCACAAGGCTGTGGCCGCAGTCCAAAAGAGGAATGAACGTGATTAAGGTTGACTCCAGGCTCATGAGATTTTGGGCCAGACCCAGAACAGGTTTTGGCAGCCCCAGTGCGGACCTTAAGCTGCCTGTGGGACCTCAGAGCAGATGGTGGCTGCTCCAGTAGACTCTGCCCTGGGTGTTCTGGCACCAAAGCCGGGCCAGGCTGGAGGGGTGGCTGCTGCCAGTCCCTGCTCCACACTGCTGCCACGGCTCTGTCTCTCCCTGCTGCCGGGTGCCTTCCTCCTTTTTTTTCCCCACAGCAGAGTGAAGAACCACAGAACACCAAACACTAAATCCTGCTCCGCTGCCGTTTGCCCAATAAGGGCTGAGTCTGCAGGGACACAATTTCCATTTTTTAAGACAAGAAGAAATAAGGGTTTCCAAGTAGCAATAGCCCTGAACACCACCTGACAGGCCTCTGAAAGCTGTTTGAGCCCTTCTCAGCTGCTCTTCACATGGTCCTGACCATAGGAAATGTCAGGCTTCAGTTACCTAATTAAACACAGATGCAAATAACAACGTTGCTTGCGAGGATACATCACCCTTTAGTGCTCCCAGGTGCTTCCAGCCCAGAGCAGGGCAAAGCCAACCAGGTTATAAATCCTGCTGCTCAGAGAGCTCCAGGTGTGGAGGGGGTAGTTGTGGTGTGGGGGTGGCAGTGTGGAGGGGTAAGTGTTTAATGGACTGCTCAAATGGTCCTCTGCTTCACAGAATCAAGGAATGGTTGGTTGAGGTGTTTGCTGCTGCTTTGTGGGATCCTGCTGTGATTTGGGAGATGGCAGCTGGGGTTTGGCAGGGGGATGCTCCTCCTGAGGGGAGGTCTGGAGAGCAGGGCCTGGGTTGCTTGTGAGCCCAGGGGAGAAGAGCGTGGTGGAGAGGCAGGATGGGGTCAGAGTCAGTGTGGCAGAATTTGTGGACCTGTCCCTTGTCCTTCCTCAGCCACAGTGTGTTCCTGGAGGGTCCTTGCTGGGCAGTGCCACCTCCCTTCCCTGGCTGCTGGGGCTGCTCTGTTCTCTCCCCAGTACACATGGGCTCTCTGAACATCACTCTTGGGCTGCTATTGCTCTCAGGAGGAGCTGGGGCAGGTTTGTCTCTGCAGGTGAAACCCAACCCCTGGGAATTTCCCTCTTTGAAGTGCCTTTTTCCTGTTTCTTTGTGACTTGAAGATTTTTATGCTTACTTAGGACTCTTGCCTGCCCCTGTCAGAGTCTTCAGGGCTGAGGTGGGTGTGCAGAAAGCTGCTTTCATCAGGGAGGTTCCACGAGCTCCTGGAGGTGCTGGGTGTCCTTGGCTCCCGCTGAGCTCAGCCCCCAGGAATGCACAGCAGGGCCCTGCCTTCGAGAGCTTGGATCCTAGAGAAAGGAAGTCTTAGGAACTCCGTGTGTATGTGTAACTCTGCACCCTCAACTTGTGAAATCAGATAACAAACATTACACAGCGAGAACTGAGCACCACACGACTGGTGTGCTCAGCCAGACCAGGCTCCAACTCATATTTAGAAAATTCTTCAGACTTCTAAAATTGTTCATTTAAAAAATGTGAAGTTTAATGTCAGGCAAGAGATTATAAATGATCTCGACCTGCTGATCTGAACCTTTCTGCTGCTGCTCCTGCATTGAAGTAAGTTTAGTTCTTGTGCCCTCAATTTCAAGTGCGTGCCTTGTTCCTGTGCTTCCTTCATCACTGACCTGCCCTCTCTCCCTCTGGCCCTTCTTTGTGGCCACTAACGCTGGTCCCTTTTGTGTCTCTTCTGCAGCAGCCACCCACAGACCTCACTGTGGGTCGTGGTGAGCGCTCAGCGTACAGCAGGCAGTGTGGCAGGATGGAGGCATCTGGGCATTGCTGCAGCTGGAACCGCGATGCTCGCCCTATCCCTGGTTGCTGCCAGCCCTGGGCGTTCATGGGGAGGGCTCTGGTGCTTGCCCTAAGGGAGAAAAACACAACAAAACATTTTTTCCACAGAACTTGCAGGTGGAAACATGCCTTCAAAGTGTTACAGTCCGGTTCTTTCTGCCCTACTTTGTACGTACCCTGCTTTGTTGCAGGAGATCTGACCCAGCGTGTCGTGCTCCTCGGGGCAAGGGCTGTCTCTCTTTGTGGAGCCTCCAGCAGAGTCTGACCATCACTGCAGGCTCCCCGGCGTGGGGAGGGGACAAAGAGGCCTGGGCTTGAGAGACAGATGTCATTAAAATACAGTGGGAAAGAGTCTGACGTAAAACATAAGGCAGTGATGGGTCTAGATGATGAAACTCACTGATTTCTGTGGTGCTTGCACAAAGCTGGGTTTTCAGTGCTGGCTGTGGGGAAGTGGCACTGGCAGATGTGGGGGAGTGGGGATGCCATAGGGCTGGAGCAGGGATGCAGCTTCTCCATCCCTCGTCCTGCTCACCATGGGATGCTGCTCCTGCCCTCTCACAAAATACCTCCTGGAAACTCCATGTTTGGGCTATTTCATGGGGAAAAGATGGCCTGAGTTGTTCAGAGCAGCCAAGAAATGCAGAAGGGCCATTCAGAAACCCTTTTTTGGCAATATTTGCCTGCACAGGGACATAAGTAATTGTGTGTGTATGTGAGGGAGAAGTCCCTCTGCCTGGGGAGTGGTGGCCGTGGGAGCCTGTGCCTCTGCACCCTCAGCCACGGGCTGTTGACAGAAACAGCAAATCCAGCAGGTAGTGCTGCAGAGGATGGGATTGTTCCAGGGTGGAAATCAGAGGGCCGGGCTGGATTTGTTGTGAGGTGACAGCACATGTGACTGTAGGGCTGGCACCCACAGATGCTGGTGGTGCTGGTGGAGATGGCACCCTCTTCTCTCATTGCTGCACTGAACTGTGCTGCTGGGGCAATAGTTCCCTTATTCAAAAGAAAATGAACTCCAATTAAGGTATCTCACAAAGCATGCTTTGTGTCAGATCCAGACTGCTGGAATGGCTTTGGCAGAGCAGCGACACCGCGGCAGGATTCACGCAGGACTCACATGAGAAAGGGGTGGATCAAGCTTCTCGAGTAAAGGCAGTGAGAGCCGAGCTGGATTCATGCAAATCACTTCTCGTATAACGCGAGATGCTGCTGTTTGAGATAGGATGGGGAGACTGACATGAGCATTGTAGTGGTGTTTTAGAAATGAGAAGGGCGTACCTGTGGCTGGGTGCTTCCCAGTCGTGTTCCTGCATGTTCTCCTGGAGGAACAGACATCTTTTGTATGACGAGGCTCCCAGCAGCCCGAGGAACCTGCAAGAGCAGTGTCTGTCACGACAGAGACCCCTGGCAGGACAGGAGACTGTTCGGCTGGTTGGAAGGTCTCTGTTGGGTATTATTCCTATGCAGCTGACTAAACTGTTGGTCCTGTATTTCATCAACAAGCTCTTAAGAAACATAAGAAATCGATCTATTGAGAATATTCAGCTTTAGAAGTACAAAGAGATAGCCATGGCAGGATGTAGGCAACACTCTTTAAGTCCCACTCACTGAAACTGTGTTTAATAGCAGAATTTTATTGAAATATTTGAATTTGATAGAAAAGAGACGTTTTTTAACTCCTGTTACATGTACTCGGTACAAGTAGGTGTCAGGAGAGGTTTGAAACGCAGACAGTAGTTACTTGTTGATGTGTTTTGTACTAAACACACTCTTCTTTTTTCCCATCACTGGGAAAGCCAAGCCCCAGGTACAGCAGGGTGTGTGGGGGGGGGATTCTGTCCCTCTGAGAAGAGGACCCCCCCACCCCCAGTGCTGCCTCCCGCTCTGGGGTCACTAACATCAGAAGGACACGGAGCTGTTGGAGCGGGGCCAGAGGAGGCCACGGAGATGTTGGGAGGGCTGGAGCCCCTCTGCTGGGAGGACAGGCTGAGAGAGTTGGGGGCGTTCGGCCTGGAGAAGAGAAGGCTTTGGGGAGACCTTGGAGCCCCTTCCAGTCCCTAAAGGAGCTCCATCAAAGCTGGGGAGGGACTCTTGATGAGGGAGGGGAGCCATGGGATGAAGGGGAAGGGTTTGGCACTGAAAGAGAGGAGATGGAGCTGAGATGTGGGGAAGAAGTTGTTTGGTGTGAGGGTGGTGAGAGCCTGGCCCAGGTTGCCCAGAGAAGCTGTGGCTGCCCCATCCCTGGAGGGGTTCAAGGCCAGGTTGTTTGGGGCTTGGAGCAACCTGGGCTGGTGGGAGGTGTCCCTGCCCAGGGGACTGGTGGGGCTTTAAGGTCCATTCCCACCCAAACCGTTCTGATTCTCTTCTTTTCCAGGGTAACCAGGGCCTGGGTCCCCGTTCCCTCCTGCTCTGCACCTCTGCAAGCCCCTGATTTGCCCACTGGAAAAGCAAATGCTGAATGGGAATAGTTGTTTTCTGTGCTCCCTCAGCACAGGGAGGGACTGCAGACGAGCAAAGGATTGGGCCCTGGTGGGTCTCAGGAGGTGACTGTCTTTTAAAAATGAAAAGCAAACCCAAAGCGGTCAAAAGGCCCTGAAAGGCGGCAAGAATTACAAACAGGGATTGCGAGCTAAAGAGAGAGAAAATCTTAATTAGATCTCCACCAACCTGTAGAGGAACACATTTGGATTAAAATGAAATGGAGCTTTGTGCTCTCAGGGTTTCAGAGCAAGAATGGAAAGAGGAATTATTCACATTTGCTATTTGTGAGGCTGGATTGCTTTTTCTGTGAACTTGTCTTTTTAACTTCTCACCTTGTCAGAAAATTGTGAGAAGCTGCTGGGGTGGTGTATTTGGGGTAGTTCTTATCACGGCACACAGCAGAACCATTTCCATGGTTTCAGAACATGGGCAGAGTTTCCTATTTAATCCTGTCCTTCCCAAGTTAACTCCTTTCCTCTGGTGGTGAGACAGCCCCTCCGCAGGTCACCAACCTGCCTTATATTTCACCACCATTGATATTTTCTCTTTGTGAATATCTATCAATGTTTAATCGAGCGGTGTCACTTTTGCCGTAAGATGAGAGGAACTACTAGAAACCTTGAATTATACATTGTGTGGCCGAGGGAAGCTGGGGAGGGTTTTCTTTTGGACCCAGAGCTCTTGGAGTTGATCTCCAGGACCTGCAGCTTGAAATCCTAGTAATGGATGAGCAGCAGAAGAAACTCAGTCAGCGGCATGAGGGAAGGCCCCGCAAAGTGAGGTTCAAAATATCATCATCTTACAGTGGTCGGGTGTTAAAGCAAGTCTACGAAGATGGGCAGGAGCTGGAGCCCCCGGCCAAAGAGCCCTCACGGCGTTTCCTCCGCCACAGCTTTGAGCCGGGGGACCCTTTCTGTGGGGCCGGGGAAATGCCCCAGACCAGGTTCTATCCGCCAGCCAAGCTGACTGCCCAGCGCATCAGCATATTCAAAGAGGACAAGAAATACGGTCTCACCAGCAACTCTCCCCTCCTCGGGGACTGCCAGCCCAGCGACAGCCGCTGCAGGGTAAGTCACGGCACAGCTCAAACCCTTCTTGGAGTAACCTGGTAACAGCAGTTCAGATAAAGCTCAGTTGTGTCAGTCCTGGGTTTTAAAAGGGTGATTGTAAATCTCCAGCTTTTATCCCCAAATTCTGGGTGCTGCTCGCTCTGCCAATGGCCACAGCCATGTGTGTTGTGGCAGCACAGGCACCAAGTGACCGTCATCTGCTCACCATGCTCCAGCTTCTCCCTGCGCTCGCCTGCATCTGTCCTCTCTCTAGAATGAGATGTAATGTTTCCATACATATCAGTATCTATACGCAGTTAATCCTAATGCATCTAAAGCAGTCAAATGTAAGCTGGATGTTATCTTAATTAGTTATATTTAAGACATTAAAAAGTTGCGTGACTCCAGCTGGCAGAAAGGTTGGTGCCACCGAGCAGGGAACCTCCAGCGAGGCATCCCCATCTGAGGCAACTCAGAATCAATCCTCCTTTGACTACTTTTAAAACCCCAGCTTAGTTTCACTGGGTATTTTGTTATCGTATAATTATTACTGTTGATATAAAAGTCTCTTTAGTCCTAATAAAAAGCCAGTACATGTGTAATGCATGTTCAATTGGTTAATACACAGGGATTAGGTTCATTTTCTTACCCTGTTGAATTAGATTTACGTATCTTTTACTGCTATTTGGTTTTATCAAATCTAGATGTGCCAACTAAACAATTCCTGTACCAGTGCTGGCATAAGGGTGCTGTTGATAACACAGCCACAGCACACCGATGCGCACACTGTAAATGTAAATTAATACAGTAAAAGTATTAATTCTTGGTGCTAATCAAACTTGTGTGTAAGAAACCCAGCTGGCTAATATCTGAACTATATTTAGTTGATGCACTGGACATCCAGTTTAACCCAAAGCATCAAACCCCACTGAACTCTCCTGCCTGAAGACAGAGCACTGATGTGATCATATCCATCCCGTTAATTTGTCCTGTGCTGCTGGGTGAGGCTCAGCTCCAGCCCCTGCTTTCCCTGACCATAAACACCCTCACGTTAGCCAGGGCCAGCTTTGTTCGGTGTCAACATGCGTTTGGTGTTGGGAGACACCGTGGCAGTAACACACCGTGGATTTTGGAAGCCTTCAGGAAAAGAGGGGCAAGGGTTTGTGCTCGCCTCCTCCCCACTTCTCCCCCAGAAGAGCAGGAGACCCCCAGCCACCCCACCTCAGCTGCTGCCCCTCTGGGAGGGTGTTTTCTTGGGAGAGCATCTCCTTTTGCACCGCTCCTGACACAGATACTCAAACAGAGCGAAATATGAAGAGCGTGTAAAGCAATAGGCCATGGTAACCGCCACCTGATCCCCGCTGCCAGGGCAAAGGGAGCAGGAAAGCAAAATGCTGCTGCCAGAGAAATGCTTGACCAGACCAAGTTTAGCTTTAAAATCATTAGAAGAGAAGAGCAATACAGGCGTGCCCAGAGATGGTTATTTAGACTGGCTCCTGGCTGTTAGGAACCCAATTTAGCATTAGAAAATGAGGGGGGGGTTTATCATCTGACCTTTTGGCCAGTGATAATAAATTACAAAAGAAAAGTGTTCTTTTACATCTGAAAAAAGTCCTGTTGAAGAGGTGGTGGAATAGGTCACCATCATGGGGCATTTCTACTTCTGGCCAAAACCATGAAAACCACATTTCCTACCCTCTCTTCCCCCCACACACCCTCCCCGCCAACAACTACTCAGCCTTGAAAGAAACGTAGGTGAGTCCCAGGGCAGAGGCTGTTTTTCCATATACACCAACCCCTCTGCTCTCAGAACCGTGCCTGGGCATCGCTAGTGCTTGTGGCATGTATTTATGCAGGCGAGACACTGATGAGATCCTTTCTACAGGCTGCTCCAATTCTAGATTTTGGCAAGATCATCATCTACACTAACAACCTGAAAATCATCCGTGCACCCATGGACCAGAAAGAGCTGATGAGAAGAGTCATCCAGACTGAGGGGATAAATGACTGGGCCTTCTTATACCGGGAAAGGAAAGAAAGACTTGGTGGTGGACATAAAAAAGATGTGGAAAAAAGGGGTGTTTGCAAGCAGCATGTGCAGGTAAGAGATCACGGAAAATGTTGGGGTTTCTTCCCCTAAGGTTTTTGGGTCTTACAGGTCTGGGGAGAGCACTGAGTATTCCCACTCAAGCCTCCAGTGTCTGCCTCTGTCAGTTGACTAAATCTGGGGTAAAATCATCACTTCGTTCTTCTTTCCCCTCGGGAGGTGACCCATCAGCGCTGTGCTGTGCTCTGGGGACAGCTCTTCTCTCTCCAGGTGCTTGTGTCTCCCACCTGGCGCTTCCCCTCGAGAGGGCTGAGGTCTCTGCAGTTTGGCTCAGCTCCGTCCTTCGTCACCATCTCCCAGTGGGACAAGGGGAGGTTGGAGTTTCTCCAGCCTGAGCAGGCAAAACACAGCTGTTCTGTGGTTGAGACTGCCCCAGGCTAAAATTTTAATATCAGCCAAAATAAGATTGTGCCCTCCACTCGTTTTCTCACGGGTTAGTCTTTGTTGGTCAGAATCCCAATTAGCCTGACCATAATCTGATCCCACAAAACATACTGTTGTTGTGGAGGGTAGATACCAAGAATTACAGCTTTGCAGGTCCGAGACCGACCTGTGCTGAGGGCAGGTTTCCTGGGTCCCTCTGCACCCCCAGTCTGGCTCATGGCTCGCTTTGACATAGACCTCACAAAGCGGCAAATGGCCATGAGAAGCTCAGCAGGAATTTTGGCCTTGGTCAGTTTTGACATTAACTTGATTTTCAGAAAGAGGGCTTTAAGGTAAAAAACAAGATTCATCCCATCTCCTGGCAGACACCTGTCTGAGGCACCAAAAAAGCACTTGTGGCCTCTGGGGAAATGTATGTTGAAAAGAGCCCCCATAAGGTAATTGATTGCCTCCCTTCAGGCACCCCCATGGGAGGAGCACGCTTTGGAGAAGGACAACAGCTCCTGCAAGGCATTGCTCCAGAGAAATTCGTTAACCTTGGAAGAACTCGGCAAAGTACTGTTCCCCTAGATTTTTGGGAACCAAAAGTAAAACCTGAAGGTCCTAAAAATATGATACTTTTTTTTTTTTTAAGAGTTATTATGGCCTTTCTATACACTGGTATTGCAAACATTCATTTAAAGATGACCAAACCATGGGCAGTTTGGTCTTCTAAGAAGTCCATTAATTTGGACTATCAAATACACAAGCAGGCACCCATATGAACTGTATCTGGCACCAAGTCTCTGTATCTCAGTTAAAACCTCACTCTGTGGTGCCGTGTAAAGCAGAGCCACTGCCCAGGAAGGATGCAGGACTCTGAGCCTGACATCAGGAGAAGGGACCTACGCTGTGTCACAGCCCTCCCGATGCAGATATTTGATCATTTTTGATCTCTGGGGAAGCACTGGATTTTCAGCTGGGATTTGCCAGAGGCTGTTTGGTGCCCTGGGAGGGAGCTGCAGGCACAAGGGACAGCTTGAGAGGAACTGTGCGTGTTGGTGATGAGGGTTTCAGGGGGCGGGGGCGAGGAGAAACGCTTGGAGAAGCAAAGCATGGCTCAGAATTGAAGGTGCAGGGCTGGGAAGACGGATGTGTTGAGGAATGAGAGGCAGACGGGGTGGGTGGAGCTGGGCAGACCCTTGCAGGAGGCGAAAGATGAATTTGGAAGTGTTGTCTTGTAAGCCCAGTCACATCAACATCTCATTTTCTAGAAGTATCCACAAATTGTCCCCAACCATACAGGAGCCTTTTTCTTGAAGATCTGGCTGTAGAGAACAGAGTATTATTGGCAGAATGCTGTGTCAGGAACAACAGCTACTTAAAAGGCCAGGAGACACAATTTCCCTCTTCTTTCAGTCAGGGTGCTGGTTGGGTGTCTGACACCCGGTAACAGATTTTTCCCCGATCTCTCTTTCAGGAGGAAGATGCTGAACGTGGCTGTTCCCAGTGTAAAGGCTCAGGCTCCGCTCCTTGCTCGCTGTGCCATGGAAGCAAGTTTTCGATGCTGGCGAACAGATTCCGAGAGTCCTACCGGGCTCTCCGGTGTCCGGCTTGCAACGAGAGTGGCCTCCAGCCCTGCCGGATCTGCGCTGCCTGAGCTGCACCACCAGCGCTGCCGCAGCCCACGAGCACATGCCAACACGGGGCTGAAAACTTGGGGTTATTTCATCTGGAGGCAGCCTGGCTACTGTGACAAGTTTTTTAAAGATGGGCAAGGCACATTGTACGTATTGCACTGAAAATGTGACTATCACTGCTCTGGTCCCCGTTCCTCCTGCCTGCGACACCCACTCCTCTGCCTCTGGAACCAGCTCAGACCCTCCCAGCTGCAGGGGGGGGCAAACCCTGGCACTGGGGGAAATTATCAGCACTCAGGAGTTAAGCACCTGCGTAAATGTCTCTGGCATCTGGAACTCCACCCAAATCACTGTCGCTGTCCCTGGCTGCCGTGGTTGGGTCCCAACCCATCAGTGGCTCCCGTCACACCATTAAAGGTGGCAGCAGGAAGTGCCATTTGGGCATGTGGGTGCCACGTTGGGGTGTGGGGTCTGTCTGTCTGGCAGCAGCAGAGTGGGACACACCCCCCCCCCAGGGCTTTCACTTGCTGAGCGGTGTGAAATGTCACTGTCCTGCGGAGGAACACTGTGCCTGCCCCGCGGTGTCACAGGCCTTTCCTGAAGATTCCGCCGGTTCCTCCATCCACTTGAGCAGACACAGCGATCCCTTTGGGGTCTGGTTTATGGGAAGAAATAGAAAACTCTTCCCAAACCTGGAGCTATAAAAATTGTACAATAATTTATTAGTATAAATATAAGTTATTAAGCTTTTAGCCTACTTAAGAGGAAGTGCTGAACTGAAATTCCCCTGTAGGATGCTCAGCACTTTTCGGGATCAGGCTGGTGCAGAGCAGGACTTCTGTTGCTTCATATTAATCCCGTGTTGCAATCTGCAGGAGGTAAACTCTAATTAGTTGAGGTGAGGCAATGATGCGGGATGCTCTGCAGGCTGCTGCTGGTGGTGCAGAGCACAGGGGCTTCGAGGGGCTGAGGCAAACGGGGGAAATGGTGTTGGTTTTTTTTTTTCCCCAAAGCAAGAACTTATTACATTTTATGTTCATGAGTAATGATAATGCAGCCTGAACTCTCATATTACCTCCGAGACCCTGACGATTTACGAGACTGCTCACATGTGCTTCGTGCTGAGGTTGGAAGCCCAGACAGCGCAATTTATGGCCAAGTTTCAGTTTTACTGTGGTGGGTTATCAGATTTCTCTGCAATACCTACATGATTAGAAATAATGCTGGTTTAGCTCTTAGACTGGAATTGTTCAGTGGGTACTGAGGGTTTATTTTTCAAAAAAAGTGCATAAACCTATAGCGGATACTTGATTGGACCCATTTATCATATTGGGTTCTGCAGAATGAAAAGATGTGGAGCCTGGGGTACTCCCTGATGCAGAGGAGACCTCACCAACCTGGAGCTGTTGTCAAGCAGATCTCTGCCCACAAAATGAACCTGTTGGATCTCATTGTTTGTTGGCCTTGTTTAAAACTTTGCTGGCTTAAGATAAGAAAAAGAGCAACCGGGCAAAATAGTTGCCTGATAGATGAATGTTTACAATAAAGCTAGATGCAAATATGCATTTATAAAATCAGTATTTATTGTTCGTTAGTAATTACGGTGTTTCTCAACCACTATTTCTCCTCCCGGCCGCGTCAGCTGTTCCCATTCATCCTGACACATCCCCAGGGCAATGCTCACAGTGAGGAGCCAAGCTCTTCCCCCATCGAACCTGGGGTCCCAGAGCAGCAGTGGCCACAGATGTCCCTGCGCAGCGAGGGCCAGGCTGAGCACCACAACACGGCCAGGGAGTGCTGGGTGGATTTGCTCCCCTGGCTTTAAGCTTGTTTTTGGTTGTACACAGACTGGATTCCTNAAGAGGAGAGATTTAGATGAGATCTCAGGAAGATCTTCTTCGATGTGAGGGTGGTGAGAGCCTGGCCCAGGTTGCCCAGAGAAGCTGTGGCTGCCCCATCCCTGGAGGGGTTCAAGGCCAGGTTGTTTGGGGTTTGGAGCCACCTGGTGTGGTGGGAGGTGTCCCTGCCCAGGGCAGGGAGTTGGAACTTGGTGGTCTTTAAGGTCCCTTCCAACCCAAACCATTCTATGATTTACCCAATAAATCCACAAGGTTTCATTGTGGTGAGGCCCTGGGGTGCTTTTACACGTTGCTGTTTCTATTTCGCTGTCACCCAGAGGCTCCCGAGGGTCCCCGCCGGGCAGGGCCTGGGGCGCTCGGGACGGGCCGAGGCTGAGGAGCGGCGCTGCCCTCCCCGGCTCGTTCCGTTACTGGCTCAACCGGGCACAAACCCGCCCGGGGCTGCGGCCGGGCCCGACCTGCCGTGAAGCACCAGGGCGCTCTCTTCCTCCCTGTCGCCGCCGGCGCTGCTCAACTGGACCCCGGGACCCCGCAGCTCCCCCGCCCGGCGCACAAGATGGTTGCGGGGCGGGGCGGGGCCGGCAGGAAGCGGGGCCTGTCCCGGGGCCGGAGCCCGCCATGGGGGTGACAGTGGAGGTGCACCGCGTGTACCGGTACCCCTTCGAGCAGGTGGTGGCCAGCTACCTCCGCAAGGTAACCGGGCAGCCGCCCTGGCCCGTCTCCCGCCGTGCTGCCGTCCCGGTCCGCAGCGCCTGAGGCGGCGGGGAGGCCCGGCGGGGGGTGCCCGCCCCGGAGCCACGCTGCTCGGCCCGGGCCGCCTTCCCTCTCTCTGCGGCCTCTCTCTGCTTGTGGAACGGCGTCAGGCCTAGTTTGTGGGAGGGAGAGCTGCTGAGGGGGACGGAGCGGGGCCAGCATCGGACACCGCCTGGCTGGCTCCCTCCCCGCTGCCCCTGCCCTCATGGCGGCCCGCTGTGGGCTCTGCCCGCTGCTGGTAGCTCGGGTTTCCTTCTTGGTGGAGCTTTTTTTATACTTAGATGAAAACTTGGGTTTCCGTGCCCGCGGTGGCGGTTGTGTAGGTGTCTCTGGAGGACCCCAGCACTGCACCCGGGGGCTGGTGGCCTTTGGCGGGGAGGGTTCTGGGGCCATGTTGGAGAATGGGTAGCCGTGCTTCTGGGTCAGAAACAGCCCAACTACTGCTTGTGGAGTCCAGCCGTGCTAGAGAGACTTCGATGTGGTAAATAGCCACCAAATTCCGCCTGATGGCCTTGGTGGGGGCATGGCACGTCAGCCCCGTGGCACCAGGGATGGCACAGCTGGGAAGGTGGCTCCAGCCCTTCCAGGGTCTCCCTGTGGTGACTGGGTCTGTGCGAAGGAAAGACCGAATCCATAGAAAAGAATTCAGGTTTTTCACAGAACATTAACTTCTGCCTCGCTGCTTGGTGTGTAGGGCTCTTGGCCTAGTAGTGCCACAATCATTAGATTTTAAAGTAGGCTTTAAAAATGATGCTGTTTTGCGGTGGCAGAAGGCAGTGTTAATGGCAGGTAAACAGCATTCCTGTGTTCTATCTGCTCCTAGCAAAACAGCATCCTGAGTTTTCCTTCTGAGCGCTCTTGTCTCTCAGACCCAAGCTCCAAGCTGTGCTTCAAAACTGTCCTTTATGGTGGTGTTTTCCTTTGAACAGCAGCACAGAAATAAGGGTGAATTCTAATCTTTATGACAAGCTGATGCTGAGCTTTTGCCCTCTGGCTGTGACTCGTTTTTGTGAGCACCAAGGTGAGGAACAGAGTGGGCTCCGTGGTGTTTGTTTTGGCCACCTGTGTTTAAACATTAGCGACAGAAGCCAGCAGCTGTGCCATGCAGGGCATTTCCGTGGCACAAAACCCATGGGGTTGTGAGTATTCTCAGCAGGACAAGATGTGTAAACAAATGTTGACTCTGGGCTAAATTCATCCTTGATGCAAACAACTTAAAACACAAAGCGGGTATTTTTTTCTCTCAGCCTGATACGTGAATCTCTAAAAGATGCTCTGGTGTGGTTTTGTTTGAATTGACTGCCTATATTTTTTCTGGTGTTTGATGGCTTAGTACAAACTGGAATTGTATCCCTGTAGGGGTGCTGCACCCTGTACTCAATACTGAACCATCATGTACGGGAAATTCTTCACGAAGGAAAAAGCCAAAATACTCTCACAAGCTTAAGTGCCAGAGCTTGGAGTCTAGAACTTCAGAACACATCCCTGGAGGGGTTCAAGGCCGGGTTGGAGGGGACTTGGAGCAACCTGGGCTGGTGGGAGGTGTCCCTGCCCAGGGCAGGGGGTGGCACTTGGGGGGGGGCTTTAAAGTCTCTTCCCACCCAAACCATTCTGTGATTCTGATGTTGAACAGTAAATACAGGTAAAGATGCTGAGTCTGGAGTCTTTCTCTTCTGTTCTGTTAAATATCTACAGCTGTTCTTTTATTTTTGCCCTATAATAGGGCCCTGCGAAGATGCATTTAAGGTTTTATTTTAAAAAAACGAAAGGCAAAAAAGCGAGCACTTTTTTCTCTCGCCCTTCTGCAGAAATCCTGAGCTGTGTCAGCCCTGGGCAGTCCTGTTCGCCAGCCGAGCAGTGTAGACTGCCACACCATGGCTCAGCGAGGGATCTGCTCCCACATGCTCCTCCGACAGCTCAGCAAACCTGGGAAGGAGAAGGGAGGGCCACCGTTTGCTGATCCTCTTGAGTGTTTGGCTATTAGCAGTGAGAGGAGGAGCAGAGTTGCTCGTGCTTTTCATTGTGAACGATTTAAAGCAGAGCAGAAGTGCGTTGGAAACTGTATTTTCCATGTGATGTGCGAAGGGCAGTTGGAGGTGAATGGTGAGGCTAATTATGACAGCCAGAAGCACAGAGCAGAAAGGTTAAAATCATCCTCATTTGTATGTGGCAGCAAAGTGCAGCCCATGCTTTTAACCAGGAATTTGATAAGGTTGAAAAAATAATTGCCGTAGTTACTCCCAAATGCCGCAGTTTAAAGTTGACTTTGGGGCTCCTGCTCTTCGTCTTTCTGCTGCCCCTCTGTGAGTTGAGCAGAACAGGGTGGGAAGGTGCACCCGGCCCAGCCCTGGGAGGAGACCAACCCCGAAGGAGTCAGGGCTCTTCAAGGGCAGGTTCGTGCCGAGACATCTCCTGCCCGGCACTAATCCCAGGCGTTGCCCTCACCAATGTTCCCCCATCGGCTGCGGTTTTGGCGGCGCAGGATGGAGCGCAGAAGTCACTCGGGCAGAGGAAGGTGTTGGTGGGGGCTGGTTCATTGCACCCCCCTGCCCCGATCCAGCGGAAGGGAGAGGGGTTTCCCTGGGGTTTTTTGGGGTTAGCGCAGGTGTCATTGCCCAGCGAGCCCCAGAACTGTAAATCAACCATTTAGCTCAAGTGTGACAGATTGATTTGTATTTGAAATAAGTGTATCTGTGTGTGAAAGGCTTTTGCATTTATCGGTCTTCATCAGAGCGAGTAACCTACGCTGTGGCTTTCTAAACTTTTTTATTATTACATTTTAAATTTACATTTATCCACAACCACCACCTTTCCAAACCAATAACAAAGTGGAGGGATCTGGAAAGGTTTACCTGGTTTTGCAGTGTCACTACTTCCATTTCCTTGCCATTAAAAAAAGAAGGAATCAGAATATTTATGAATTTAAATATTCTTATTTTTTGCAAGTCTTTGAAGCTGTCATTTTGATTTATGTGGGCTCCAGTTGATCTCGCGTGTAAAACCAGCCCTTTGTTGCTTTGAAATATTTCATTTTTACACAAATCATTAAGTGTAACCTGCAGTGATTTCTCTCTGCTGCTACACGCAGTGCTGCTTTGAGAGGCCTGTGATTTCCCTCAAATAACTTCTGAGAAACATCACTGTGGTTAGAAACTGCTGCTTTTGATAAATGATCTTACACATTCCAGTTAGGGAAGGAACGTGGGGGTCTTAATTCCCCGGATTCAGAGTAATGACTAATGCAATCAATTCTGCTGGCTGCTATTTGTAGCAAACAATCGATAACGTTTGTGGGGAGACCACGTGAGAGCACAGGAATTCTGTATCTAATCTGAATTGTCGGGTTTTTGCAAGGGGAGAGCAGAGTGCTCAGTGCTGCTAAGTGTGAGATGCGAGGTGACCCTGTCACTGGCCAGCTACCCCCGTGCTGGGGTGTGGGGGTCTCCCTTATTCCAAACTGCCCCACACCTGCGGAGCGGCTCTGAGGTCTGCAGGAAACACTCATGACCGGCAGCCAGGCTAGAAAAACCAAATTTCAAAGCGGTGGGTAAGCTTAAAGGCAAAGTCAGCTTCGTGGCTTCTGCTGTCACCAGTTGCCTTGGGGTCCTCTGAGTGTGATGGGGGAGCAGTGTCTTTAAAAAAGAAAATCAGTCTGGAAAGAACTTTGCTAGAGGAACTCACTGGAGATGGGGAGGGACTCTTCACCAGGGCATGTAGTGGTAGGACGAGGGGTAGTGGTTTTAAATTGGGAGAGGGGCATTGAGGTGAGACACTAGAAAGAACTGTGGTGTGAGGGTGGTGGGAGCCTGGCCCAGGTTGCCCAGAGAAGCTGTGGCTGCCCCATCCCTGGAGGGGTTCAAGGCCAGGTTGGAGAGGGCTTGGAGCAACCTGGGCTGGTGGGAGGTGTCCCTGCCCAGGGGGTGGCAGTGGGGGGACTTTAAGGTTCTTTCCCCACCAAACCATTCCATGATTCTATGATTCTATTTCATTATTTTTTTTTTAAGAAAAGTATGCAGACTTTGGATAACTGTTTGTTTTTCATAAAAGCACAGCATTTTGGGTTACAGCATTTGGAGTGGCACATGCCCGGGTGCAGAGTCTGGGAAGAGCGAGGGATTTGCTCCGGTGTCGAGTACCTGGACCAGGACTGGGGGCAGGAGAGGGTCCAGGGGGTGCCAGGGGTCCAGCTCTGCGCTGCCTCGGCCGGGGGACAGGCAGAGCACCCCCGCGCTGCCCGTCCGGCTCTGGCCGTCCTGGCTCCCGTCTGTGCCCACCCCGTCCGTGCCCGGCGCTTCACATTCGGCGGCTGGGCCACAAGGTGGCATTCTCTGCTCGCCAGGAGCCACCGGCGGGGCGGGAACAGCCTCGGTTGCTCTCGGGGTGTCGGCGCTGCCCCGCAGCCCTGGGCTGAGCCCCCATCTCGCTGCTGGGTCCCGCCCGCCCCCTCCCGGCTTTGGCTTGTAGGCTGCGGGGATGGTGGCCGTGCCCTCAGAGCTCCCCCGGTCCCGTCCCCGTCCCTCCCCCCCGCCGTCTCGGCACCCCGTCCCTCTCTGCGGGTGCAGGGGTGCCCTTGGTGGGGGGCCAGCCCGTATGGTCTCGGTGAGCAGTGCCTGGTGGGAGCCTCAACGTTTGGGCATGGCCACGGGGAACAGGCAGCAGTAGCCACCTCTCTTCAGGCGATTCCAGGTTTTGGGAGTCCTTGCTCTGTCTGGTGGCCCCGCAGGAGGGAGCTGGGAGTGAGGATGCTGGAGCCGGTGCCATGGGTGACTTCTGGAGGGATGGCAGCGCTGAGCAGGAGGGGTGACGCAGGGCAATCTGTGCTGGTGGAGCAGGGCTGAAGCCCTGGGGCTAGTGGGAGCCCTTCGGGCAGAGCCAGGACCTCTGTCCCCTGGTGCTGTGGCTGGGTCACGGCTGGGCCCTTTGTTCTCTCTGCTGGAGCCTCGGCCTCCCCGGGCAGCGGAGCCCTCACGGCGAGGCTGTGCCCGGCTGGAAACGGTCTTTCTGTGCCTCTTCCACTCTCCTTGCCATTACTCCTGCTGCAGACTTGAATTGTTATTTCTTTTACTGCACTGTGTAGGAAATTGAGTCTATTTCTGTTTAAATACCGGGGTAATAGAGCCTGCTATTTAGTGCGAGATTTATGTAAACGGCTCTTTGTCTCACGCGATTGGGCCTTAGAGTGTAAGTTACATCCAGAATGTAATTACGCCACTGCTGCCATTGCAGAGCAGCCTGTTGTGGAGAAGCCTCCAATTTCTGTGTAGAATAAGACTTGAAAACCTCATGCAGTAAGAAAAAATAGTAGAGCTGGATGATAGAACAGCCTGTTCTGGAGCTGTCATCCTTTTTAGCTTAGAACCCAAGATTTCTTTTCTGCCAGAATTGAGAAGCACCTATTACTGCTCATCGTAATTGCATTACCTAAATTAGCCGTAAAATGCAATTTCCCCACCTTTCTTAAAGCTCTGTGTTTTGTTTAATGTCCATCTGGTGGTCGGTATCTCTTCAGTCTGGCATTTGTCTTAGCATGGAGGTTATGATGACTTTTGAGTAGTATTCAAGAAATGATCTTGTGCTTTACAATCTGGAGTTCGTTATTCAGGTGAATGTTGGTTGCTTTTTGTAATGGCGAGCCAGGTCCCTGTAGCCTTCTGTGTCTTGTTTCCAGCCTGGGGAGTTTGGGAAGTTCTAAAACAGGTTGTTCATCCTCAGAAGTCCTGTTCTTGTACATACGTGTCTTCTGCAGGATGTTGCCCTCTGGACAACCTGTGCAATTTGGACAAAATTCCTTTTCAGTGGGTATCTTGTTGTGGGAGGGAATGTCTTTCTTCCAGCCTTGAAAGGACTCGTCTGTCCTGCGGGAAATGAGGTTCCCTTGAGCAGGGACAGAGGGTGACAGTCCCTTATCCCCTGCTGCTGGCCATCCCCTGAGCAGCTCCCTTCTTCTCGTGGCAGGGTTGTGGGGTTTCTCTTTGTTTTCTGACCTTACTAAGATCATCTTACTGAGTTCTTCCTTTCTGCTGACTTCCCTGCCAAGACTGTGGATTGCTAATAGTGGGGGGCTCATACCTGTTGGGAGAAGCAGAGGCTGCTGCTGGCTGGGCCCACGACAGCCAGTGCTCCCCTTTGGCCTGGGTGAGCAGTGGTAACTTTACGCTGTGCATTTTTCATCCCAGTACCCCAGTCCCATGGAGAAACACGTCACGGCCGTAGAAACAGTGGAAGAGAAAACAGGTAAGCTGCCTGGCTTTTCTAACAGCTGATTTCATTTTTTCATAACCTTTACAATGAATTATAGAGTAGTTGTATTTCGGCAGGAGCTGGGCACTGGGTAAGTGACCCCAAGGCAATATTACTCCCCCACCCCGATGCGTGTGCTTGAACTGCGTTAAGTGTTTGCATTTCCAGCTTGTTCCGAGGCCGTTAGACTCGTTATGCCCAGATTCTCTGGAGCGTGTTCAGGTGTTGTAGGGTTCGGTGCCCTGTTGTTCTCCAGTAGCTGATCTTGCAGGAGCTGGTTGCAATTAGGCACTCAGAGTACTGGGCCCATGGGGAAGGTGTAGAGAACAGTTATTCCACCACAGGGGAAATAAGTACCATAGGACTTTGTGTGGAAATAACCACCTTTGTTCATAATACAGGAACTGGGATCAAATACTCATTTGGGATGAAATAAGAGCTTACAGACTGTAACTTGTTAGTCCCAAATGCTTTAGTCCCTAAAGTTTTAGTCCCTAAATTCTTTATCGTACACTTAGAGCTGTCTCCTGTCTTGCAGCACAGGTTTAATGGTGTCTCTTAATTGCAGGCTTATGCTCTCTCTCAGTGCCCGTCGTTAGTGAGGCTGCCCTGAGATTCCAGGAGGCCAAGCATTAGTGCTGCCGTGGCTGTTTCCTTCTGGTGCAGTAAAGCACTCTTTCCAGAGAATGCTTTCCTGCTCTCTATTGCTTGGAGATGCTTCATGCTATTAATGGGATGTGTTTGCTAGAGTCCTGAAACCCAAACCCCATGAAGTTTTCATTTCACAGATCCCACCAAATGCAACTGTTCGAGAAGGTGCTCTTTTATCCTGGAGAAGTCTTTAACCCAGGCTGCCTGCCAGTTGGCTTCTCCTGCGGTAGCGTTCTGTTCTCGAGCTGGGTCATTAAATATTAAAAGGCAAAGTGATTCTAAAAGCCAACCCTTTTTTGAGATACTAAATAACTGTAATTTGTTTCCTAATAGATAGTTTTGTCCTTGTCACTGGGTCCAACTCAATACAAAAATAAACGTGTGATGAGACAGAACTGTTCTGTAAATCTTGTATACAGGGTGTTTGCCCAGAGAACTAGCTGGAGAATGTAAATGGAAGAGGGGACAGGAGTAAACTAAACCTGAAGTCCCTGTGCTGGTCTGGGGGCTCATTGCCCCAGCTTTTCCCTAGTGCTGGTCTTCGTCCACCCAGCAAATGCCAGTAAAACATTTGTGCCAGAGGCTGGGTGAGAGGGTCTGGATGGCAGTGGTGGGTGCAGGTGCCCTCCTGAGCCAGAGCACAGAGTGCCTGGAGCAGATGGAGGTAGAGCCCTCTCTCGGGCAGAGCAGCACAAGTACTGGCTTATACTTAACAAAACCCACCCAAGAGAAACCCACCCCGCTCAGCGCCTTGTGAATTCTGCTGGCACGTTTGCTGTGCTGGGAAGTCTTCTAACTACTTCCTTTTTATTAAAAAAAAAAAAGGGTAATATTTGCTGCTGTAACTCTTCCCTTCTGATTTTCTTTTGTCATCAGATTTGTCTACGGGGATTATTTACCGGAGGAGAATTGCAACGTGCCAGAATGTAATTCCTGAAATTTTAAGAAAGGTAACTATGTTTTGAGAAATTTAGTCAGCTTGTAAAACCTTAAGGCTTCACTGTGGTTTATCTTGTCTAAAAGGATCACATTTCATAATGATTTTTTTTTTTTTTAAATTAGAAGAGTTACTTCTAAAGGGAAGGTCAGAGAAAACAATTCTCTGGGAACTCATTTTATATTCAACTTGAATGGACAAATTGTTGCCTCGAGCACACAGAGCTGTAACTGGTGCTGGGGGGTGTTTTACACACAGTGATGGGCTTCTAACTTTTCTGCCTGGAAAAAGTAAAGCTGTTTTAAAATGTTATCTGGGCCACAGTGAAAGTACAGCCATTCCCCCACCCCAATAGACAGTCTTATTGCTGTCAGTGCTCCTGATTTTTGTGTGGCAGGTGGTATTTTTATAAAAGGCTGGTCTTTTGGAACTCGGCAGGAAGGCGGCAGCAAGTAATGAACACTGAGGAATTCTCTCTAGCTGAGCTCCTGTGTTTTGGGGGTCTGATCCATCGATCCTCAACACACTGGGCTGTGATCTCTCACAAAGCCATTCTGTAGGAGAATTCTGAGGGAATTAAAATGATACTTAATGGGCCTATAGCATGTTGCAAGGTCAATTCGGCATCGTAGGGTCCCTATAAAGAAGGTAAAACATGATTCTCTAAAAGCTGTAGAAAATGTGAGGCCCGGGGTTGTGCAGTCCCTTCATGTTTCTCTTGTGTCTCTTCTAGTGACAGTCCTTTCTTCACAGTTTGTTACGGGAGAAGAATTAGCTTGAATTTATGATTTGTTTTTTTGTGGAGTGTCTTGCAGCAGACAGGCTGTACACAGAGCAGCACATTTCCATTCATGCCTGGTTAAATATTTCACAGCCTGCGTGCTGAGAAGTATGTGTGTGCTCTCCTCCCGGGGCTGAGCACTCTGTGTTTGCCTCTAAACTCGTGTTTGTCTCTCCCAAGCCTCCCCTCCGAGGACAACACCCGTTGCCCCTGTACAGGCAGAACCTAAATAAAATAACTGCTGGTGAGATTCCCACCCCTTCCCTGGCCCACGCTCGCTAGGTGAGGGTCACTCAGGGTATCCAGTGGGCTTTGGGAGGAGGTGGCCTCCGGGGAGAGAGGAGCAGGGTGTCAGCCTCCGCACCAGGCAGCTGGAGCCACAGACGTGTCAGCCTTTCTCCTGCCCTGGTGGCTTGGCTGCCTTGCGTGTCACTGGTGGCTTCTGTTACCTTTCACTGTCATAAATCAGCTGTCATCAGCAAGAAGGAGAGCATGAAGTGATGCAGGTAAGTTGGCCATGGTGGTCTCTGCAGCACAGCTGGGCACTGAGCAGCTCCCTCAACCCTGCAGTGTTTGCAAGGCCTTGAGGAGCTGTGGAGGGAGCTGTTCTCCTCAGGACTAACCATGGCTGGTGTGCTGCCCTCCTCTGAGGCTGGTCATGCTTTCAAAATAATGGGAATGGACTCTGCCCTTTGTGGTTTTTTTTTAAAAAAGCTATAATTCTTCTCTTTCACAGGTCAGTGTCTTGAAAGTGCCCGACATCTACTTGGAAGAGGAATCTTGGCTTAATATGGAGAAAAGAAGCATGGCCATGAAAAGTCATTGTCTTACCTGGACACAGTATGCATCCCTGAGTGAGGAGTCTGTCTTCAGAGAGAGCCTGGAGAACCCAAACTGGTAAGTGCAGTCCCCTGGGTGCCGCAGTCACCTGTGCTGGCTCAGGGCTGCCTCTGCAGCCCCACAGTCCTGAAAACGGCTTTTCTGTTGCCTCTTGAGTGCTTGGAATGAGAAGGGTCTCAATAATAATTCCTTTGGTGTGTCTTGAACCTGTGTGAGGAGCAGCTGTAGATGTCCGGCTGCTCTCCCCTGGCTTGTTCAGACGTGGGGTTGGGTTCTCTGGCCAGAGCATAAATAATTGCTGGAAATTAATTTTCTGTGTGCTGCTCTGCAGCCGGTGAAGGCTGCCCCATCATTCCCACACAGCAGGCATAGCCAGAGAGGTCGATTTGCTCCTGTCTCTACCAAGAGATGCTTGGGCAGCAGCTTAGAAATTATCATCTCCCTCCTGACTGACATGGCACGGGCATGCTTGTTCCCAAAGATGCTGTCTCTGGTGAGTGGCCTGCTGTGCCCCAGAGACGGGAGCTGCTGTGGGACTTTGCTTGGGAGAACACACACTTGGGCTGGTGCAAAGTGGAGCCTAGAATTGTCTTTATGCACATTTACAGCATGATCAGAGGGGAATTTCTCGTTCCTGTCGAATTGAAATGAGCAGGTACAGGATACATGTGACTGTCTTTAAAAAAAAAAAGATTTATTTCCAGCTGATGTCAACCCCAGTAATTCTTACTTTGTTCTGGTGTCTCTTGTAATCAGTTGTTACTGTTGCCATTCCCTGGGAAGCGTGGCAGGCTTGGCCAGTGTGGTCCATGTGACTTCATCTTGAAGGATGTTTAAGAAAAAAACCCAGCAGCTTCAGATGAAATTAAATTCCTTGTGGCTCAGGAGTTTTTGAAAGCACCACACTAGAATGTTGCTGTTTGAGAACACGTTCCTCTAGATTTTTAAACTGTTTTGTTTCAGAAGTTTACTGGGACCCTCTGTCCTTACTGAAGGCTGCTGGCCCAGAAGGGTGTGGGGACGGTGGCTGCAGGCCCACGAGGTGTGGGTTAGCTTGCCCAGTTGAAGATGGGCATTTATATCTGTTGCTTTTTTAACTGGAGAACTGCAAGTCAGGGAAGGGAGACTGCGACCTTCCTTCCTGCTGTCCCTAATGACACTGGGACAATGGAAGTGACACTTCCCTAGTCCCAACCAGTCCATTTAACTACAGTGTCATTCTTGCTTTAATGTTAGGTGGTTATTTTGTCCTAAATAAATGTGAACGCAGTGATGCCAACTGCTGCATATTCTTGCAAAGTGAATTATTGTGGGTGCTTCCAAGCAGAGCATATAAATGTCTGAAAAGATCTAGTAGCAAGCAAACATTACCATAAATAAATTATAAACCATTGAAAGAGGCATGATGAGGCATATCTGTGTGTTCAGAGGCCAGGAAGTGCCTGTGTTATCCTCTGGGCTGAACTCCTTCATGACGCTTTTTACTTGCCCTCCATGATTTATGGCTGTTATACACCAGTATATCTTGTCTTGATGTCTGAAGCCCACAGAAAGGCAGTTTGTCCCCGAGGGCTGCAGCCTGGCTGGCTCTGGACCCGCATGGCCTTTGCATCCCTCAGTTGCCATCAGGTTCCCTTCGTTACCCAGCACTTCCCCTCGACTCCTGCAGCCCGAGGGAGCTGATGTCTCAGCAGCAGTGGGTGAGGTGTCTGCCCGACCTGGGGAGATGCAGGTGGTGGATGAGCATCGTCAGCTGGAGAAGGGAATGAATTAAAAAGGTCTCCTGAACCAAAGCTCCCTCTTTTGCAGAGCTTTGCACTGGATGTAACTTTTAATTTCATTTGGAAAGCCATGCAGGCTTTGGAAACTCTCCCTGACACTATCTGAACAAGAATATTGCTAGACTTTTTATACTAAAGACACTTTAATTAAGCTCCCATCATGAAAACAATTAGGCCAAATTTGCCATACTTAACTAGTCAATAATTTAGTAGTTGGATCTCATTAATAGACTTCTCCCTGTGACTGTTGTAATGATGCAGCATTGCTGGCTGTGTGCTACGGGAATCAATCAGGGATCAATATTTTCCTTGAGCCTCCCTTTCTCGTCTCCTGCAGTGGTGAAACTGCAACAGGAATCAATAAATCCTGGCTGGAGCAGCCAAGTTTCATGGTGGGTCTTCACCACTGACCTCCACCCTGTGCTTGGGGGGAGCTGCTCCTGTTCTCCAGCTCCTTCTGTGGAGCTCCAGGCGTTTGTCACCTTCCCAGCTGGCACAGACACAGACCATGGGTGGCCATGGCCCAGCGGGGACAGCAGTGGTGCTGGGCTGGCAAGGGGCTGCGAGGTTGGGGGGATCCTCTCCTTTGCTGCCCCCACTACCTCTGTCCTGCTGGGGTGGGGTGGTGTCCTGACAGCTCTGTAAACCTACAAATGTATTTCACTCATCCTGCTGTTGGCTTTTGTGGTTCCAGAGGCAGCTGGTGTGTCCCCTCCAGCCCTCTCTCTGTGATGCTGCTCTTGGGGCTTCCCCGTGGCTCGTGGCTCCCCCCAGGGCAGAGCCCACTGGCCCTTCAGCACCGCTGGCCATGGAGAACCTCTCCTTAGGCTGAAGTTCCTGTGCCTCGTTAGGTTTGCCTTGGAGATTGTCAGACAGAGTGTGTGAGTGTGAGAGATGGGTCCCTTGGGTGTCACCCACTAAGTGTCCTGCGTAGCGTTCACAGGCGCTGAGTCGGCAGAGAAGTAAAAGGGTTTTGTGTTCCCATTTCTTAGGACAGACTTCACCCAAAAGGGCAGGATATCAGTTACGGGGGCAGGCTTGCTCAACTGTGTGTTGGAAGCTTTTGCTCAATCATTTTTAAAACAAGGAGTGAAGAAGGTAAGTCATTCATTGCCTGAATATCTTCCCTCAGTTATATTCTAATATTTTTTTCAAAGCACCAGATCATCTGGGCTCAAAATTCAATTGATGTTTTAAGTCTGGATTCTTTGCATCTTTTAATTGTTGAAAAAATATTTGACCTTTTCTTTTGTCTACAGAGAATAAGCAGAACAAAAATGGATTTAGTTTTATTATGGTAATAGTTTTATTTCAAATACGTTTTGAAACATGGTGTGTATAACTATCAGTTCCTGTAATTCATTCTTATTCCTGATTTCCCCCAGGCATTCAAACAGTTCTTCCTCCTAATGCCTCGCTCTACCAGCTAATACTGTAAGAATAATTTGCAGTTCTGTAGCACCTTTAGAGTGAAGTAGTCAAAAGTAGTCAACAGGAATTTATATCTCGTCGCACATTTTTCTCCAGTAATGTTAGATTTTTTGGCAGTGTGATGTATTTACAGTAGCCCCACTCAGTCTCCTGTAGCCTCCTGTGGCTGTCAGTAGTTCTGGCTCTCAGCAAGAGTTATGGAGGAGATAAAAGCTCTCCCCCGGAGCCTCCTGGGCAGCGGGTGTGCGAGGGCAGAGCGTTTGGGAGCTGTGGCCCATGGACATCCCGGCTCAGGCAGCGGCGGCGGCTCCTGGAGCCTGTGCTGGGTCTGGAGTTGGGGGAAATCCTGTTCTCTGGGAGTCTGTGCCCTGAGGAGCTCTTGGAGGCTCAGGGTGTGCTCTGCAGACTGCTTAAAATACACATCTGCTGGAAAGGGAGCGAGAAGGAAGGAATATTCAATTAACTTAACTTTAAGTGAGAAAAATGAGAAAGTAAGAGGGCTTTTTTCCTTGGTTTTTTGTTGGTTTTTTTTTTTTTTTCCTTCTTACTCCTCCCCTGCACCCTCCAGTTTGTTATGAGCGATTTTAAGGCCATGCAATGAAAGGAGCATTTGTAGCAAGGAAATGTTGTGCTGGTAGATGTTTTATCTGTTGCCTCTTAAACATTGCAACATTTCTGTCATTTTCACTTCTTGGTTTCCTTTTTAGATGCCTTTTGCTTGACTTGAATATATAAGGAGATGGAAATTAAAGGCTGTGATGTAGTGTTTGTTAAATGATGGAGCTGAGCTCAAATAACAAATATTTAACTGCAAAATGTTTTGTCATGGTTACAGGAAGAATGAAAGGTATTAGGTGCTCTTTTCAGAGACAGCATAAATTTTTCTGCTAATCTATTAAAGTGCTCCCCTGCTTTTGTACTGGTGATGGCAATGAGGTGTGTGTGCTGTGATGTGCATCAGTCACAGAACAGCAGGGGGGGAAGGGACCTCTGGAGCCCACCCAGTCCAACCCCCTGCCACAGCAGGGTCACCCAGAGCAGGTCCCACAGGAACGTCTCCAGGTGGGGTTGGAATGTCTGCAGAGATGGAGACCCCACCACCTCTCTGGGCAGCCTCTGCCAGGGCTCTGACACCCTCACAGGAAAAAGTTCCTCCTCATGTTGAGATGGAACTTCCCATGTTGCAGTTTGTGCCCATTCCCTCTTGTCCTGTCCCTGGGCACCACTGAGAAGAGCCTGGCCCCATCCTCCTGACACCCACCCTTTAGATATTGCTCAGCATCGATGGGAGCCCCTTTCAGTTTGCTCTTTGCCAGGCTCTGTGGCTGTTCTGAGCTGGGAAGGTGCTGGGCTCCCGGTGTTCCCGATGAAGGCAGGAGCGTGCAGGCAGTTTGGGCTGGCTGGGCACAGCAGGGCATCTCTGCCCTGGGCTTATCACACCCTCTGTGCCCCGTCCGCCTGGAGCCTGGAGGTTTAATGGGGAGGCAACGGTGGATCTGCATTTCCAGTGCATCACTGCACTCTGAGCTCCTTTAAGCCTCATCTCCTGGGGCTGGGATTTAAGTGTTTGAACTTTAGTTGAAAGGAATATATTGATTAGGATTTGATTTAGTCGTTCCTTGCTGAAAAGATCCTGGGTAATGACTTGTACCTGCCCTTTCGTATTTTATTCATTTAATGGAGTCCCCTCTCACTCCCTTTTTCTTCCTCAACACCATTTTGCCTGAAAGTCTGCGGTGCTATGAGGAGAAATAAAAGAAAAAGCCGTTGTCACACTGTGAACATTAATTGATTCAATAAGTAACATTTTGAAATTCCCCGGGTGAACCTCTGAGGCTTCACTTGTGTCAATGAGCGCTTTGTTCTGTGAACAGCCGCACCTCGAGTTGGGAGGGATGGACTAAGGCAGCAGCGCTGGCTACGAAGAACTGGTGTGGAAGATGGATGGGTTTTCATGGGTGGAAAATACCTCACCCAGGCTTTTTGTAGAGATGTGAAAAGGAATTGCCTCTTGACCCGTTTGTTAAAGTTATTTGTCTTTTCTTCCTCCTCTCACGGGGACTCAACTGGAGAAATCCTCGCTCTTTTATCGTGACAAGCAGCGTGGGAGGGTGAGCCGCAGCCCGCGCAGGTACAGCTCAGCTCCCACAGCACTTCAGTCACGTCTGACCCAGCCTCCATGGTCCCAAGTACAGTGCACAGACCCAAAAAGTGGAGCAGAAAGGGATGTTTTAGGTTTTCTTATCTGAAGTGATTGGGTTTTGTCTTTCACCAAATGTGAAGCTTCTTCTCTCTCACTTTGTACTGAATCTTTAGCCTAAGGGCATTCAGAACAGTGAAGATCTGGCAGCGGATCTGTGCCCGGATGTGGAATGAGCTGTGGCCAAAGCACCAGGTCCCCCTGAGCAGCCCAGGACGTGGTGCTCCTCCAGCTGCACAGACCTAGTGCCAGACCCTAAAATGCAGTTTCTTTTTTTAGTTTTTAAGGCCTTACTGGAATGTTGCAGAGCACTCTTTCTAATGTATGAAATCCTTGGGTTTGGTGTAAAACTGGCATCTATTTGTGCTTTTTTTCCAGGGTATTAAAATCATGGAGACGCTTCTTCAGGAGCAGTGGGGGTGATGGTGCTCATGGTGAGCAGCTGTAAGTGCAAGGTCCCTCTACGGACAGGCAAAAGTCCTTCGTGGTACCTACTGCTCGTTGTGTTCTGGTAGTTCTGCAAAGGAACAGGTCTTTTGGTCTGGGGAACCTTCAAGAAAAATACTGATCTTCTGCAGTGTTAGGCTTCATGCTGTTCCCAAGCTTCGGAATCGTTTGTTGATTAGGATGATTTGTGTGTCCTGTGACTCAGCCTTTCCTCTTTGTTGAACTGTCACCAGTGCCATGGCCTTAGTGACATAGACCTTGGTTCTGTCTAAGGATTTTTACTCAAAAGCAGTATCTTCAGGGGTTATCTGTGGAGGGAAGATTTGGTCAACTATTAAATTAGCTTCAGAACAAGAGCAAATGGCTATTGATTACCTCTAACAAATGTTCTTCTAAAACCTGTTTTCTCTGCTTTTGCAGGAGAAAATGTATTTGTGTAGAGTTTCCTTGGAACCACAGATCTTTATTGCCATCAGAATTCCATGGCTGCTGCCCAAACGTTACTGGTAGCAATTTACTGAGGAATTAGCATTTAATACGCAGAGCTGGAAGAAGAGAGAACCACAGACTGCAGATCTTTTACAGAAGATGAAGGAATGGTGCTGCTGACGGGAATGTTGAAGGTGGAGCTCACAGAGGAATGAGTGTAAGCGTGGAAACAGCGTCTTCTGTCACTCGGTGCTACCATCTCTAGAGACTGGGAATTCTCAGAACACAGAGCAAGGAAACAGGAATACCCCTTGTGGCTGTGAAGCCCCCCCTTCTCCTGGTCAGCCCCTGGCTCGGTGTCTTCCCCAGGGAGGTGCCATTGCCCCCCGCCATGTATCTGTGTGCACTGTGGCTTAGTGCTGGGGGTGAGGCTTCACCCCCTGGGCCCGGAGCTGCCACAGCCGAGCCGGTGACTGTCCCCTCCTCAGTCACCACTGGCTGTGCTGGAAAGGTTTGGTTGCTACTCCCCTGCCAGCACAGCTCCTGTCAGCTGTAAGGACATCCCTGGGTACAGGTTGTGCACGTAGTTGGATTCTTCCAGCAAGTTTCTCTTGTGTTGCAGCTGAATAGGAGACCTGGAGGGGGATTTGTCAAGTTTATTTTTGTCTTTATCTCGACAAAGAGTGTCTCATACTCTTCTCTTCTTGTTCCACACACTGCATCAGGATAGTTTTATTTTAACTTTTCATTTAAAATTCAGATAAACACAAGCCCTCTTTGATACCCTGGGTAATGCCACACTTTACAGATGGCCCCATTAAAGTCGGTGTTTGTTCTTTGTGGAGATTTGAGCCAGTTTTTTGGTTGTCCTAAAGGAAAGCGATCTGCTCTGCGTTTTTCAGGGTGGGTTGTGTTTTATTCTTTCAAATGTGATGTAAACTCTTGGTGGGCTCTTCCTTCTGCTGTGCCTGAGTGCTGCAGACCTGCTTATTTCGATATTTAATGGTCTCAGCCATCCTGTTCCAAAGCTGAAGAGGCAAGCCCCAGCCCGTGGCCATGAGCCAGCTCTCCAGTGCTGTAAATCCATGGACCTCTGCTCCTGAGGCTGCGGCTATGGGTTTGTACTGGCCCAGCCCTTGTGATGGGAGCCATGGCACGGCCATTGGGAAATGACGGTATTTCATGTTGGCACAGAGGAACAAAATACTTCCCTTCATCTTTCTTGCTTTGGTTGTGAACTGATTCTTGTGAAATTGGGCTCTGAATGCCGAACAGTAAATATCTATGAAATGTAATGGGCAAGACTAAATACCTTTATTAGCATATTTATTTTTACTGAGTCCCTGCTCTGTGTGCCTGAGGAAATGATCAAGTGACTTCTGTTTGAACTGCTGAGTACAATTTTAGGACTAACATTTTTATTTTTGCATCACTCTGGATTTTGGGATTAGGTTGGGAAGCATTTGTGTCCTCCCCCACCCCCAAAGTAGAATCAGTCTGTGAATAATGACAGTCCAGTAAAATCCAGTCTCTTCTTTGAAGCCCGAGCTGCAGTCGTGGTGGATGGGATGATGGTGGGACTCAGGGTGTTGCTCTGGGAGCGTTTCCCTGGAGCAGTCGCTGTTCCCGGCCCTGCAGCCTCTGAGCACTGGGATGTGCACGAAAGGGAAATGCTGTTTTGCAGGTTGTTTTCTGAAACTAGCTAATGCACACTTGTTTAACTGTAGCAAAGTTAAATTTAAAAATTAAGAAGATGAGTATTTGGTTCTCTTACTTGTTGTTCTGTAGCGCCCCATTAAAGCTCCTCTGTGGATGATTCCATCATCGGGTCTCTGTCTTGTGCCCAGCTCTCACCCCCAGAGGAGCGCTGTCTGCCGGCTGTCAGCACGATCCTCTCACCTGTTTGCAGAGTGTAGGTATAAAACCGGGCTGTTTGTCCGGTTGTCGTCTCGCTGGGCGTCATCCTGCCCCAGCGCCCAGCTCTCTGTGGCTCTGCTGTGAGAGAGGAGAAGCCCGGTGTCAGGGTGGGCCGAGGAGGGGGCTCTGGGGATGGGGAGCAGGGGGGAACCGACAGGGGGAAAGTGAAGCTTTGCATGAAATCAGGAGGCTGGATCCTGCACGGGGTGGAGGAGCAGGGAGTGAACCCAGGCCAGGGGGAGGAACGGCCATGGGGATGAGGGATCAGTGTGGCTGCTGGGTGCTGCCGCCATCCTGCCTCCAGCCTCTGCCCTGCCCTTCCTTCCTGAGCTGACAGCTCTGGGTACTCAAATTAATTGAATTCATGGTAGTTTTGATGTCATTTAAACCCATCGGTTTGTTCCCAGCTTTCAGGTGTGTGATGGTTTTCGCTGTGTTTAGCCCCTGGTTTGTGGATGCCGTTTCGTGTTTGTGTCACTAGTGGGACAGACATTTTGGTGGAAGTGGTGAGATTTGGAGCACTTACCTGCTTTAATATTAATGAGCTGCCTTATTTGCAGCAGTAATAAAGCTTTGGGGGAAACTGCATTTCTGGTCACCCCTGCAGCACTCACCCTGTGGGGATGGGACCCCTGTAGCACCCACAGACCCGTGTCTCTTGGGACCCTGGCACTGTGTGTCCCTGGGCACAGACAGGCAGGGTCTGTGTTTCCCTCCCTGTGTTGTACAGCCCCTTTTCCCTGGGGGGAGTTGGGGGAGCCCCTCAGGTCCCTGTGCAGCCCCTACGCAGCCAGTGATGTGCAGCACGAGGGATGTTGTGGGTGAGTTTGGTGAGAGCTGGTGACGACCAGCACCTTCCACCTTGCAGGGATTTGGGAGGTAGCGGGTCATTAAAGCTCTTTTGGGGAGCCCTGCTTAGGAGAGGAGGCAAAAACTGTGAGAAAAGGGAAATGTGGGGTTGGTGAAGGGAGCACGGGGTGGGTGGGAGCCTGTGCTGGCTGGGCTGGGAGGAAGGGGACAGAGAAGGGGATGCGGAAGGATGTGCTGTGGAGCAGCGGGATGCGATGCAGCGGGATGTGCTGTGGAGCGGCGGGATGGGATGCAGCGGGATGTGCTGTGGAGCAG